>JAGIQG010000003.1:76138466-76204990 GCA_024679065.1 Sphyrna mokarran | reverse complement strand
TTGAAGTTGGATAAGTCCCCTGGGCCGGACGGGATTTACCCTAGGATTCTCTGGGAGGCAAGAGAGGAGATTGCAGAGCCTCTGGCTCTGATCTTCAGGTCCTCGTTGGTTACGGGTGTGGTTCCGGAGGACTGGAGGATGGCGAATGTGGTCCCATTGTTTAAGAAGGGGAAGAGAGACCTTCCTGGGAATTATAGGCCAGTGAGTCTTACTTCTGTGGTGGGCAAGGTATTGGAGAGAATTATTAGGGATAGGATTTATAGTTATTTAGAGAGAAATGAATTGATTGGGGATAGTCAGCATGGTTTCGTGAAGGGTAGGTCATGCCTTACTAACCTCATTGAGTTTTTTGAGAAAGTGACCAAAGAGGTGGATGGGGGTAAGGCGGTTGATGTAGTATATATGGACTTTAGTAAGGCGTTTGATAAGGTGGCCCATGGAAGACTTCTACAGAAAATGCAGATGTGTGGAATAGAGGGTGATTTAGCTAATTGGATTAGGAATTGGCTGGCAGATAGAAGACAGAGGGTGGTGGTTGATGGGAGATATTCATCGTGGAGTTCGGTGACGAGTGGTGTGCCTCAGGGGTCTGTTTTGGGGCCCCTGCTGTTTGTAATTTTTATAAATGATCTGGATGAGGGTATTGAGGGATGGATCAGTAAATTTGCAGATGATACTAAAGTTGGTGGTGTGGTAGATAGTGAAGAGGGGTGTTTAGTTTACAGAGTGACTTGGACAAGTTGCAGAGCTGGGCCGAGAGGTGGCAAATGGAGTTTAATGTGGAAAAGTGTGAGGTAATGCACTTTGGCAGG
This sequence comes from Sphyrna mokarran, assembly GCA_024679065.1. Taxonomy (NCBI): domain Eukaryota; kingdom Metazoa; phylum Chordata; class Chondrichthyes; order Carcharhiniformes; family Carcharhinidae; genus Sphyrna; species Sphyrna mokarran. Next base: position 76,204,178 of record JAGIQG010000003.1, on the reverse strand, counting down.
AACAATAAATGTGTAGAGTATAGGGCTAATGGTAGGGCTCTTAATAGTGTTGAGGAACAGAAGGATCTTGGTGTATGTGTCAATAGATCCCTGAAAGTAGGCAGTCAAGTGGATAAAGTTGTTAAGAAGGCATATGGAGTCTTAGCTTTTATTGGTAGGGGGATTGAATTTAGGAGCCGCAGCATCATGTTGCAACTGTACAAAACTCTAGTGCGGCCGCACTTGGAGTATTGTGTGCAGTTCTGGTCGCCACATTATAAGAAAGATGTGGAGGCATTGGAGAGGGTACAGAGGAGGTTTACTAGGATGTTGCCTGGTATGGAGGGCAGGTCCTATGAAGAGAGGTTGAAGGATTTGAGGTTGTTTTCGTTAGAAAGGAGGCGGCTAAGGGGGGATTTATTGAAGCATATAAGATGATTAGAGGTTTGGATAGGGTGGACAGTGATAGCCTTTTTCCTAGGATGGAGAAAGCTAGCACGAGGGGGACACAGCTTTAAATTAAGGGGTATGAGTTATAGGACGGATATCAGAGGTAGGTTCTTTACTCAAAGAGTGATTAGGGAGTGGAATGCCCTGCCTGCAGCTGTTGTAGATGCGCCAAGTTTGGTGGCGTTTAAGAGGTTAGTTGATAAGTATATGGATGAGAAGGGAATGGTTTAGTTAGGAGGGGCATTGCTTTTTTATGTTGGTCGGCAGAACATCGAAGGCCGAAGGGCCTGTTCTGTGCTGTATTGTTCTATGTTCTATGTTCTATGTACCTTGCTGCTTACATCCTTAAAGAACTTTAGCAGGTTTATTAAACAAGACTTGCCCTTCACAAAACTATGTGACATTCATGAATTGAACTTTGCTTTTCCAGATTCTCAGTCACCTCCTACTTAATGATTGACTCTAGCAATTTTCCCGCCACAGAAGTTAGACTGACTAGTCTGGAGTTTTCCACTTTGTATCTTTCTCCTTTCTTGATCAAGGGTGTCACATTAGCATGTTTCCAGTCCACCAGTATCTTTCTGGAATCTAGGGAATTTTGGAATATCATAATTAATGCATCCATTGTCTCTGCCATGACCTCCTTTAACATCCTAGGGCGTAGACCATCAGGTCCAGGAGACTTAACTACTTTTAAATGTTTCAGTTTAGAGAATACCTTCTCCCTAGTTATGGTAATTTCACCAAATTCCACTGTGTTAGCTGCAGTTTTTGGGACAGAATTATTATCTTCTACTGTGAAGACAGAAATAAAATATTGGTTTAGTACCTCTGCCAGTTCCGAGTTTTTCTTATTACCCCACCATTTTCACCCTCTGTGTCAACATCTACTTTCACTATTCTCTTCATCTTTATATACTTACAGAAACTTGTAGTGTCAATGTTTATGTTTTCAACTAGCTTCCTTTCATAATTCATTTTAGCATTTTTGATATTGTATTTAGTTGCCTTTCATTGGCGTTTGAAATTCTTCTAATCCTCCATGCTGCCACTGATGTTTGCAGTATTATTGCCCTCGTTTTTCCCTTATGTTATCTTTTATTTCCTTATTACGCCATGGATAATTTTCCCCTTTTGCATTTCCTCTTCCTCTCAGGAATGTACCTTAGTTGAGATGTCTTTAATATCTCCCTAAACAACTATCACTGTTCTTCTATCGTCCTTCCCTTTAGTACTTTTGCCCCATCAATTTGGGCTGATTATTTCCTTAGGCCTGCACAATTACCCCTGACCAAGGCTAAAATTCGAGCATGTGATTGTGTCCTTTCACTTTCAATCTGAATTTGAAATTTTATCATGCAAACATCACTCTTTTCAAGTGAATTCTTAACTACAAGGATATTAATCAATCCTTGTTTATTGTAAATAATACCTGATCTAAAATAGCCAGTTCTCTGGTTGGCTCCATAACATTCTGTTCTAAGAAACAGTCCCTTTATGCACTGTATGAACCCTTCCTGAAGACTACCCTTGCTGAGTTGGTTAATCCAATCAATATGCATGTTAAAGTCACCCACAATTACTGTTGTGTCCTTTTCACAAGTCCTACTCATTTCCTAATTAATACTATGCCCTGGAATACGCTGCCAAGTAAAGTGGTGGAGGCAGACACTCTGGAGTTATTTAAGAGATACTTAGATGGGCACATGAACAGAATGGGAATGGAGGGGTATAGAAAACTGATTTAAAATAGGGATCATGAGCCTTGGGAGTCCCTGGGAAGTGTGTAAATAGACAATGACATTGATGTACTTGTTTTTATCCTACAGGTGCTTTTGTCCACCTTGTTGTCTAACAAGGGACATACACGTGATGGGTCGTGAGAGGGCTGCTCTTGGATTTTTCGAGAGTATCCTACTGCTTCACGTCATTAGTGTACGCTTGACCTGGACCATTTGATGGGCAACACGATAGCTCAGTGACTATCGCTGTGCTGTGCAGATATATGGATTTGGGCCTGTGTCTATGGGAGTTTGCGCATTCTCCCCGTGCTTGCGTGTGTTTTCTCCGGGAGCTCCGGTTTCCTCCCACATCCCAAAGATGTGCTCTTAGGCTAATTGGCAAAACAAATTCTCCCTAAATTGTCTCAAATTTGGTTTTTAATCCATAGATCTATAAACATGGACAGGGATCACTGGTAGAGGTGGGAACATCGGGGTGGTGGCATGGGCTCATTGGGCCAAAGGGTCTGTTTCCTGTGCTGTTTTATTCTTTGTTCTTTTGTTCTTTGTACTTCTAAAGTACTATTTTGTGGGCTGTAAATTACACCTCACAATGTATTTCTTTCCTTCTATTTCTACCCAGACTGACTTAACATTTTGGACTGCAATGCTAATGTCATTTCAGAATACAGCCTTGATGTCAGCCTCAATCAATAAACTGGGGCTGATCCCCTGGCTTATTAGTAATGGTAGAATGGTGGATATGCTGGGCCATGGGGATACAAATTGTGATCTTGCTGATGGCCTAAAGCACCTCTTTGAAGCGCAGCTTTGAGTGCTAGATCTGTTTGAAGTTTATTCCATGTAGCATGGTCGTAGTGCCACACAACACAAATGGAGAATATCCTTAATGTGAAGATGGAACTTGTCTCCAGATGGACTGTGCAATGGTCATTCCTACTGAAACTGTCATGGACAGATGCATTGATGACAGGCAGGTGAGGATAAGGTCAAATATGTTTTTTCCTCATGTCAGTTCCTTCAGCACCTACCACACCCACTCCCACACGAGGAGTTATGTCCTTTAGAACCCAGCTAGCTCAGTCTGTGTTGCTACCACCAAGCCAATTTTGATGATGTTGAAGTTGTCTCCCAAACTATGCTTTGTGCCCTTGCCACCCTCAATACTTCCTCCAAGTGTTCTTCAACAATAAGGAGTACTGACTAATTCATCAGCTGAGGGGGGGGAATTCTATATGGTAATCATCAAGAGATGTCCTTGTCCATGTTTGACCTGGTGCCATGAGACTACATGGGACCCAGAGTTCATGTTGAGAACTCTCAGTGCAACTCCCTCTCTACTGTATACCACTATGCTACCAGCTCTGCTGGATTTGTCCTGTTGGTGGGACAGGACATACCCAGGAATGGTGATGGTGGTGTCTAAGATAGTATAGAGAAGGTATGATTCCATGAGTATGGGTTTACTAGTCTGTGAGACAGCTATCACAATTTTGGCACAAGCCCCCAGATGTTAGTAAGAAGGACTTTGCAGGGTCAGCAGGTGTCTCGGTCAATGCTAAGTGATCTGCCTGGTGTCATTCCTTTTGTTCCATTTGTAATAGTTGAATACAACTGAGTAGTTTGCTTAGCTATTTCATAGGGCAGTTTAGAGTCATCCACATTGCTGTGGGTCTGGAGTCGTATGTAGGCCTAACCAATTAATAATATTTGGTTTGCTTCCCTAAAGGGCATTAGTGATCCAAATAGGTTTTTACAACAATCAATAATGGTTATTTTTATTGAGTTTTTAAATTTCAGCATCTAGCATGGTGGGATTTGAACCCAGGTCCTACGAGCATTACTCTTGGTCTCTGGATTCCGAATTAAACAACAATACCACTATGCCACTGCCTCCCATGCTTTTCTCTCTGCTCTATTGAGAACTGCTCCTGATTTGGATGGTAGCACGTGGGCCAGCACTTCCTTCACTATGTGGTCGCTGCTTTGAGTCTTGGGCTGAGTTATATAGATTTCTGTAGAGAGGAAAACAGAACGATTTGCATTTATTTTCAGTACATTTTTATTACAGGAGAGATTAAGAAAGAAATTTGTAATATGTTTAATATTTGCGCAAGATGACTCAATGCTGAATCTCGCAGATTTCATTTTACGAGAAGCTTGAAAGGACACTTGCTTTGATCATTTGTCCTACATTGGTGAGTTACTAATCTTAGACATGTTTCAGGTAGTTGCTAAAGAGAGGCCAGCATGTCCCTTGGAAAAAGTGGATTGATTCTTGAGACCCAACAACTTATTAAAATTAGCAGGATTCTGGGAGCAAATTGGAATGAGGCCTGGGAGGCCAGCATGGGGAGGAATGATTACATGTGAGTTTAGAAAAAATCTCATTTCAGAACTTGGCTGTTATATTGAAGAAAGCTCAGAACACGAGCTACAGTTTTTGACCAGGAGGGAAGAATCTGAGAAGTTTCACTGGTCCCTTGTATGTCTTCTAGCCCCTCATCCATTCTTGTTCATCTCATACTGTCTAACACATTCTCTTTCCCCAGTGTCACCCTGTTGTCTCCCCTGCAACACATCCTCCACACAAACATACAACACTAACACAAACACGCAAACATACAAACACACAACGTAAACATATAAACACGCAAACACAAATAGACAGATACACAAATGCAAACATACAACACACAAACATACAAACACAAATGTAGAAACACAAATGCAAGCATACAAACACTAACACTAACACATACACACACACAAATGCAAACATGCACAAACACACTCTCCCACATGCGTGCACACACATATGCGCACAAACACACATACCACACCATCACCACTACTAGTCTCTCACTATCTTCTAACTCCCTTTACAATCTCTAACCTCTTTCATACCATCTGGTCTCTTTAACACCTTCCAGCTTCCTATTCCTAGGTTGTGGAGTCAGCCTGTATCCCTGCAGTTGGATGGCTGACTGCCACATTTGTTAGAAAATCATAATTAGCACAAAGAGCATGAAGGAATTAGAGCAAAATTATGACATCCGAAGCAGAAATTTTGAGATTGGAATTTATTTAACATTTTATGCATGTTAGTGATTTTTGCAATCGGTGAAAGATGACCATCCTTAGAAATGCAATATTTTCATTGCTATTGTCAATTAATCAGGGTTAAGCTTATCTATGTCAGATGAAACTTAGTGTAGAGACTGGCTAAAGTTATCTGTGATCTGCCTTGTGGAGCCATGCTGTAAGTAAGAATACACATATCTAAAATGAGAAAGGGCTGCCCAGTTTGAGTAATCCTGGTCAAGAATCCAAGATTTGTGTAGTTTCCTGTGAAGAGTAAAATGATGAGATGTGAAGGAATAGAACCTATAAACTGTGATGCTGGGTAAGTTTGTACAGAACCAGTAGAAATAGCAGAGGTGTTCAATGAATACTTTACTTCGGTATTCATGGTGGAAAAAGATCTTGGTGGTTGTAGTGCAGGCTTGTGGCAGATTGAAAAGCTTGAGTGTGTGGACATTAAGAAAGAGGATGTGTTGGAGCTTTTGAATACCATCAAAATAGATAAGTCGTCGGGACCGGAAAGGATGTATCCCAAGTTACTGTGGGAGGCGAGGGAAGAGATTGCAGAGCTCTGGCGATGATCTTTGATGGAGAAGGCAGAGGTTCTGGAAAATTGGAGGATTGTGGATGTGGTTTCTATATTCAAGAAAGGGAATAGAGGTAGCCCAGGAAATTATCGACCAGTGAGTCTAACCTCAGTGTTTGGTAAGTTGATGGAAAAGATCCTGAGAGACAGGCTTTATGAACATTTAGAGAAATATAGTATGATCAAAATTAGTTAGCACGGCTTTGTTAAAGGCAGATCATTTCTTACGAGCCTGGTTGAGTTTTTTGAAAATGTGAGTAAACACGTTGATGAAGGAAGAATGGTGGATGTGGTTTATATGGACTTCAGTAGGGCGTTCGATAAGGTCCCCCATGCAAAGCTTATTGAGGATCCAAGGGGAAGTTGCTTTGTGGATCCAGAACTGGCTTGCCCGCAGAAGGTGCGGTTGGGTTGTAGTTGGGTTTTTTTCTGCATGGAGGTTGGTCACCAGTAGAGTGCCCTAGAGATCTGTTCTGGGACCCTTGCTGTTATTTTTATAAATGACCTGGATGAGGAAGTGGAGGGATGGGTAGGTAAGTTTGGTGATGACATAAAGGTTGCAAGTGTTGTGGATAGTTTGGAGAGATGTCAGAAGTTGCAGCTAGTTATAGATAGGATGCAAGACAGGCTGGAGAAATGGCAGATGGACTTCAACCCAGATAAATGTGTAGTGGTACATGTTGCTTGGTCAAATGGAATGAAGGATTATAATATTAAGGGTAAGACTCTTGGCAGCATGGAAGATCAGAAGGATCTTGGGGTTCGGGTTCATAGGACTCTCAAAGTAGCTTCGCAGGCAGAGAATGTGGTTAAGAAGGTGTATGGTGTACTGACCTGTATCAGCCGAGGAATTGAGTTTAGGAGTTGGGAGATAATGCTGTAGCTGTGTAATACCCTGGTCAGGCCCCTCTTGGAGTACTGTGCTCAGTTCTGGTTGCCTCATTACAGGAATGATGTGGAAGCCATTGAAAGGGTGCAGAGGAAATTTATAAGGATGTTACCTGTATTGGTTGGCTTGCCTTATGAAGATAGGTTGAGAGAGCTCGATCTTTCCTCCTTGGAGAGATGAAGGATGAGACGGGACCTGATAGAGGTGTATAAGATGATGAGAGGCCATTCCCCAGGGCTGAAATGGTTGCTACGAGAGGACACAGGTTTAAGGTGCTGGGGAGTAGGTACAGAGGAGATAGAACATAGAACATTACAGCGCAGAACAGGCCCTTCGGCCTTCGATATTGCGCTGACCAATTAAGAAAAAGCAATGACCCTCTAACGTAAACCATTCCCTTTTTGTCCATAAACTTATCTACTAACCTCTTAAACGCCACCAAACTTGGCGCATCTACAACTGCAGCAGGCAGGGCATTCCATACCCTTACCACCCTCTGGGTAAAGAACCTACCTTTGACATCCGTCCTATAACTACCACCCCTTAATTTAATGCTGTGTCCCCTCATGTCAGGGGTAAGCTTTTCACTCAGAGGGTGGTGGGTGAGTGGAATTGGCTTGTGTCAGTGGTGATGGAGGTGAACTCGTTGGGGTTTTTTAAGAGACTTCTGGATGAGTACATGGGACTTACTAGGATTCAGGGTTATAGGTAAGTCTAATAGTAGAGGTAAGATTGGTGCAACTTGTGGGCCAAAGGGCCTGTTTGTGTTGTAGTTTTCTATGATTCTATGAATCAAGGGTGATGTGAGTGGGTGGATAAGTGCAGCTGAGTCTACAAAAAGATCAGCCATGATCTTCTTGAATGGCAGAGCAGGCTTGAGGGACTGATGGCCTATTCCTCCTCCTAGTTCTTATGTTCTTACGTTCTTATGTAATTGACCTTTCAACTAAGGGGTACAGCTGCTTCCTAACCACCCTGTCCATGTCCCTTATGATCTTATGCACCTTGATCACGTGGTTGTTCAGTCTTCTCTGCTCAAAAGAAAACAACCAAGCCTATCCAACTTCTTTTCACAATTTCACTCTTCCATCCCAGGCAACTTCCTGGTGAATCTCCTTTACACCCTCTCCAGTGCAATCACATCCTTCCCATAATGCGATGACCAGAACTGCACACTGTAGTCCAATTGTAGCCTCACAAAGATTGTATAAAACTCCAACGTGTCTTCTCTGCTTTTGTAATATGTCTTGATCGATAAAAGCAAGTGTCCAATAAGCCTTTTTCACCACCTCACTAACGTGTCCTTCCACTTCAAAGACTATGAACAAACACGACAAGATCCCTTTGTTCCACACTATTTCCTACTGTTATGCTGTTCATTGAATACTTCCTTGTCTAATTTTGTCCGATGTGTGCATGAAGATTTCCTGACACAGTAAGTAGACAGGCCAACAAGAGGCGAGGCCACATTGGATTTGGTACTGGGTAATGAACCAGACCAGGAGTTAGACTTGGAGGTAGGTGAGCATTTTGATGAAAGTGATCATAATTCGGTTATGTTTACCTGAGTGATTGAAAGGGATAGGTATATACCGAAGGACAGCAGTTATAGCTGGGGGAAAGGAAATTATGAGGTGATTAGATGAAATTTAGGATACATAGATTGAAGTAGGAAATTGCAGGGGATGGGAACAATTGAAATGTGGAGCTTGTTCAAGGAGCAGATATTGTGAGTTCTTGATAAATATGTACTGGTCAGGCAGGGAGAAAGTGGTTGAGCGAGGGAACCGTCGTTTACTAAGGACGTTGAATCTCTGGTGAAGAGGAAGAAGGAAACTTATGTAAAGATGAGATGTGAAGACTTAGTTAGGGCATTGCAAAGTTACAGATTAGCCAGGAAGGAACTAAAGAGAGAGTTAAGAAGAGCCAGAAGAGGACATGAGAAGACTTGGGCAGGTAGGATCAAGGAGAACCAAAAGCTTTCTATTGGTACGTCAGGAATAAAAGATTGATTAGGGCAAGATTAGGGCCAATCAGGGACAGTAGTGAGAAGTTGTGCATGGAGCCTTAAGAGATGGAGAGACAATAAATGAATATTTTTCATCAGTATTCATGCAGGAAAAAATCAATGTAGTCAAGGAGAATATTGAGATACAGGCGTTTAGACTAGATGGGATTGAGTACATAAGGAGGAGGTGTTAGCAATTTTTGAAAGTATGAAAATAGATAGGTCCCCTGGGCCGAATGGGATTTATCCTGGGATTCTCTGGGATGCTAGGGAGGAGATTGCAGAGTCTTTGGCTTTGATTTTTATGTCATCATTGGCTACAGGTATAGTGCCGGAAGACTAGAGGATAGCAAATGTTGCCCTTATTCAAGAAGAGGAGTAGAGACCATCCTGGAAATGATAGACCGGTGAGCCTTACATCTGTTGTGGACAAAGTTTTGGAAATGATTATAAGAGATAGGAATTACAATCACTTGGAGAAAAATAATTTGATTAGAGATAGTCAACCCGGTTTTGTGAAGGGTAGGTTGTGCCTCACAAACCTTATTGAGTTCTTTGAGAAGGTGATCAAAGAGGTGGATAAGGGTAAAGCAGTTGACATGGATTTCAGCAAAGCGTTTGATAAGGTTCCCCATGGTAAGCTACTGCAGAAAATATGGATGCATGGGATTGAGGGTGATCTAGCGGTTTGGATCAGGAATTGCTAGCTGATAGAAGACAGAGGGTAGTGGTTGATGGGAAATATTCAACCTGGAGTTCACTTACTAATGGTGTACCACAGGGATCTGTTTTGGGGCCACTGTTTGTCATTTTTATAAATAACTTAGATGAGGGTGTAGAAGGATGGGTCAATAAATTTACGGATGACACTAAAGTTGGAGGAGTTGTAAGACAGTGAGGATGGATATTACAGTTTGCAGAGTGACATAGATAAGCTGCAGAGCTGGGCTGAGAGGTGGCAAATGGAGTTTAATGCAGAAAAGTGTGAGGTGATTCACTTTTGAAAGAGTAACAGGATTGCAGAGTATTGGGCTAATGGAAGGACTCTTGGTCGTGTGGATGAGCACAGAAATCTCAGTGTACACGTGCATAGATCCCTGAAAGTTGGCACCCAGATTGATAAGGTTGTTAAGAAGGCATACGGTGTGTTAGTTTTTATTGGCAGAGGGATTGAATTTCGGAGCTGTGAGTTCATGTTGCAGCTGTACAAAACTCTGGTGCGGCCGCACTTGAAGTATTGCATACAGTTCTGGTTGCCACGTTGTAAGAAGGATATGGAAGCATTGGAAAGGGTGCAGAGGAGGTTTACCAGGATGTTGCCTGGTATGGTGGGAAGGTCTTATGAGGGACTTGAGGTTGTTCTCGTTAGAGAGGTTAGGAGGTGACCTAATTGAGGCATACAGTTGATCAGAGGATTAGATAGGGTGGACAATGAGAGCCTTTTTCCTTCGATAGTAATGGCTAACATGAAGGGACATAGCTTTAAACTGAGGGGTGACAAATACAGGATGGATGTCAGAGGTAGATTCTTTATTCAGAGAGTAGTTAGGGCACAGAATGTCCTGCCTGCAGCAGTTGTGGACTCGCCAACTTTAAAGGCATTCAAATGTTCATTGGAAAGGCATATGGATAATATTGGAGTAGTTTAGGTTAGAGGGTTATTAGATTGGTTCCACTGGTTGGTGCAACATCGAGGGCTGAAGGGCTGTGCTGCACTATTATGTTCTATGTTTTAAAGAGTATTACCACACACTTTTCAGGTTAAGTTCCATCTACCCATTTGACTATCCTATCTATATCTTTTAGTAGCCCTACAGCTGAAGATGGTCAACCTCACTGTTAACCACTCAGCCGATCTTTGTGTCATCCACAAACTACTTATCCTACTGCCCACATAGTCATTTATATTGTTTATATAAGCGATGAATAATAGGGGATCCAACACGGATCCCTCTGGTATGCCACTGGACACTGGCTTCCAGTCACTAAGTAAGAGGTCTGACTACACCAGTTTTCAATCCAACCGATTTTTTTGATAGTAAACTCGCAAGCTTTCAGCTTTATAGCCTTCTTCAGGCGAATGAGGTGTTCTGGTCTGCAATAGACATATCAGCACAGACAGTTTACAGATTGCTGATTAGAATGCAAATCTTTACACCTAACCTGCTATTCAAGTCTTAAAGTGGCTAACAATGTAGTGGAAGGAGCACTGAGCACAGGTTAGAGAGATGTGTATTGTCTCCAGACAGCACAGTAAGTGAGGTTTTTTGCTAACCCAGGCAAGTCATCGGGGTTACAGATAGTGTGACATGAAGCCAAGATCCCTGTTAAGACCGTCCTCACGTGTGCGGAACTTGGCTATCAGTCTCTGCTCAGCAGACGAGAAGATGAACGTGGGACATGGTGGACAGAGTACCCTTTGTTGTCCAGTACTTCCCTGGAGCGGAGAAGCTATGGTATCTTCTCCGGAGTCTTCAACATATCATTGAAGACGATGAACATCTCGCTTGGGCCATCCCCGCACTCCACTTCTTGCGTTCAGACAACCGCACAACCTCAAACAGACCATTGTTCGCAGCAAACTACCCAACCTTCAGGAGAAGAGTGACCATAATACCACACAACCCTGCCACAGCAGCTTCTGCAGGACATGCCAGATCATCGACATGGATGACATCATCAACGTGAGAATACCATTCACCAGGTACACGGTACATACTCTTGCAACTCGGCCAACGTTGTCTACCTAATACGTTGCAAGAAAGGATGTCCCGAAGCACGGTACATTGGGAAGACCATGCAGACACTATGACAGCGAATGAATGAACATCGCTCCACAATCACCAGGCAAAACAGTTCCCTTCCTGTGGGCGAACACTTCAGCGGTCACGGGCATTCAGCCTCCGATCTTTGGATAAACATTCTTCAAGGGGGCCTTCACGACACACGACAGCGCAGAGCCGCTGAGCAGAGACTGATAGCCAAGTTCTGCACACATGAGGATCACTTTCTGCTTCTTGTCCTGCTCAATGTTGTTAGCCCAATTAAAAATAATGCATCCATTCTATATATTGGGCCCAGTCTTCCATTACTGCATTGTAGGCTTCAGCTTTACCAAAGAGAGTTTTTTTTGCTTGAAGATTACTTGTCTTGACAGTAAAGATTATCATAGAAAAGAAAAAACTTCTTTACTCGTGGTCATCAATGTAATAAGAACATAAGAAATAGGAGCAGGAGTAGGCCATCCAGCACCTCGAGCCTGCCCCGCCATTCAATAAGATCATGGCTGATCTGTAGTGGTTCAGTACCACTTTCCTGCTTTCTCCACTTAACCCTTAATTCCCTTGTCAATCAAAAACCTATCCATCTTGACTTGAACATATTCAGCGAGGAAGCCTCCACCACCTCATCAGGCAGGGAATTCCAAAGATTCACCACCCTTGCGTGAAGAAACTCCTCTGCAACTCTGATCTGAACCGCCCTCCCCCAATCTTGAGCCTGTGCCCTCTAGTCCTACTATCTTTGCTAAGTGGGAAGAGTCTCTCAATCTCTACCCTATCCATCCCCTTCATTATCTTATACATCTCTATAAGATCCTCTCTCAACCTTCTAAACTCCAAAGAGTACAAACCTAGCTTATTCAGTCTCTCCTCATAATCCAATGCCCTCATCTCCGGTATCAGCCTAGTGAACCTTCTCTGCACCCCCTCCAAGGCCAATATATCCTTCCTCGAATGCGGCGACCAAAACTGCACACAGTACTCCAGCTGCGGCCTCATCAGCACCCTATAAATCTGCATTAGAACCTCCCTACTTTTATAGAACATTACAGCACAGTACAGGCCCTTTGGCCCTCGATGTTGCGCTGGCCAGTGGACCCTCTAACCTAAACTATTCCAATATCATCCATATGCCTATCCACTGACCATTTGAATGCCCCCAAAGTAGGCGAGTCCACAACTGCTGCAGGCAGGGCATTCCACGCCCTCACCACCCTCTGTGTGAAGAACCTGCCTCTGACATCCGTCCTATAACTACCACCTCTTAATTTAAAGTTATGTCCCCTCGTGTTGGTCATCACCATCCGAGGAAAAAGGCTCTCACTATCCACCCTATCCAATCCCTTGATCATCTTATACGCCTCAATTAGGTCACCGCGTAACCTTCTTCTCTCTAATGAAAATAACCTCAGGTCCCTCAGCCTTTCCTCATAAGGCCTTCCCACCATACCAGGCAACATCCTGGTAAACCTCCTCTGCACCCTTTCCAATGCTTCCACATCTTTCTTATAATGCGGCGACCAGAACTGTACGCAATACTCCAAGTGCGGCCGCACCAGAGTTTTGTACAGTTGTAACATAACCTCACGGCTCCTAAATTCAATCCCTCTACCAATAAAAGCTAACACACCGTACACCTTCTTAACAACTTTATCAACCTGGGTGCCAACTTTCAAAGAGCTATGTACTTGTACTCCAAGATCCCTCTGCTCAACAACACTATTAAGGATCCTTCCATTAGCCCTATATTTCATATGCCTGAAATATAATTTCAGGCATATGAATTAAAGATTATATTCTATCCCCCTCGCTATAAAGGCCAACATTGCATTCACCTTCTTAATCACCTGCTGCACCTGCATACTGTGTTTCTGCGATTTGTGCATGAGGACCCCCAGGTCCCTCTGCACCGTCACATGCTGCAGCTTTTCGCCATTTAAATAGTAATCATTCCAACCATTATTCCTACCTCACACTTGCTAACATTATACTCCATCTGCCAGGTCCTCACCCACTCACTAATTTCACTGAGGCCAGTCTTCTCTCATTATCATCCTTTATTTACAGTGTACTGCTCAGTATAGATCAACCCTAGAGTCCTTTGAGAGCCGGCATGATTGGAGCCCCCACTGTTCTTTCCCTATTGGGTGAACCTCCAGTTTTCTAATAGGGGAATTCGTATGCCATAAGGCCCAAAGGGAGTCGTATTGACAATCCCAGTGGTTACCATAATATGATCACTGCTACCTATTTTAGAAAGAGAACGAGGTTATACATAAACTGTTTCAGAAAATAATTACTTATTTTTACCACATGAAAAGTTATAGTATTAAAATGAATCACAAATCAAGCTGATGTTCCAAAGAAATGAATATGTATGTTTGCTTATCCATTACAGATTCTGAAAATATTTGTTGACAACCCATTTGCCATTGTGCTTCTTAAGCAAGCCACATCTGTTCGGTGTTTAGATATGAGTACATCACGGAACAAACTAGCTGTAGTCGATGAGCACAACACTTGTCTGGTATATGACATAAGTACCAAAGAACTCCTTTTCCAGGTAAGTTGAATGCAGTGAATGTGTAAATATTCTGTGAATATCTTTGGCATTCTGGTAATTTTTAAACTGATAGTAGGAGCAGTAATGTCTTCCATACAGCACAACACTGGATCTGTTTATTCAGTCACATCCTCACCAACCTCCAGCTGCTTTTGGAACCTTTAATGTCAGAGATGTTAACAGCAGCCAGCACTTTTAAAGTATTAGGAGCTTAAAGACACTGCAGAGAACATCTCAGTTCTTAACTTTCATTGAAAAGTTCAGAACGTTGGCTTTTGTTCAAGGTGCAATTGTACAGTAAACTGGTGCAAAGTTGAATTTGTGAGAGAATGTTCACTCAAATCTTCGCATCCAACCTTCTCAGTCTTATACCGGTTTGCCTGCAATTTAAACTTTGATTCTGGCAAAATTGCACTATAACATTCTGCTTGGAACACATCCTTCTTTGATTGGATTTCTAATCCTGGAGTTTGATACAGATGCAATAAGGCAAAGTGGAAATTTTGACCATTTTGTTGAGACGTGATGAGGATCAGACTGCCAATGATAAGTTCCGTAGAGAAATTATTGCCATTAAATGCTTATGCTAGTTTTTGTCACTCACTCACTGCCTTATATTGTCAACATTTTTGCTGAATCTGTGTTGCAGTGCCTGTAGTAATAGGTAATAGGTGTCATAATTGTTGGAAAATGGTATTTTCTTAAATTAATACTGATTAATGATAACCTGTGAATTTTTTCTGCAGGAGCCAAATGCTAACAGTGTAGCTTGGAACACCCAGTGTGAAGACATGCTTTGTTTTTCTGGTGGTGGCTTTCTCAACATCAAAGCCAGTAATTTTCCAGTGCATCAGCAGAAGCTCCAGGGCTTCGTGGTGGGATATAATGGCTCCAAAATCTTCTGCTTGCATGTCTATGCTATGTCTGCAGTTGAGGTTCCACAGGTATGCCTGATGGTACAGACTGACGCATGGATGAGCAGTGGATAATGATCAATGGGAATAGTTTTGCTGATGCTTTAATTCATAAATGAAATATGTTACTATGACTACAGTTGTCTGTGGTTATAGTTAGCTAAACTCAGCCAGGGCAGCAACTGGAACTGTTCAGCTGACTTCGACACCACTGGGGTCAAATCATTAGCACCTGCTAATAAATATCCAATGATGCTGAAAATGCAAGTGATATAGAGACGGGATTGGAAATGAAGAGAAAAAATGCTGGCAGGCAACATCTGTGAAGGAGAAACATTGTTAATGTTTCAGATCATTGACTTTTCACCAAAGCTGGGAAGAGCTAGAAATACAGTTGGCTTTGAACAAATAGTGGGTGAGACAAGGTGGAAATATTTTCCCATAAGTTTTCAACCATCAAGACTGTAGCGGGTTCGTCCTTGGCGTTTCAGGGCGTACACAACATCTATGGCATTAACAGTCTTGTGTTTGGCATATTTGGTGTACGTAACTGAGTCCTGAATGATGTTCTCCAAAAAAACCTTCAGGACTTCGTGGGTTTCTTCGTAGATGAAGTGCTTAACGCCCCTACGCTGAGCAAGCCGACGGATAGCAGGCTTAGTTATTCCCTGGATATTATCGTGGAGAACTTTCCAGTGCTGTTTGACACCGCCCTTCTCAAGATCTTTTCCCACCTTTACCTCTACCAGACATCCCACCCTGACAGTGGGTTCATGACAGAGGGGTCTTTCAGAACCAAAGAGAATCAAGTTGGGGCCAGAAGTTCTGAACAGCCTAGTTCTGTTGTAAGAAAAAGAAATAAAGCTAATAAAATAAAGCTAAGCCCTATTGCTGGGGAAGAGAAAATTGCTTCCCCTTGCATCTAACTGCCCTGTTATGCTTAATAAAATGTTGCATTTCTTATCACCTCAAATTCACTCTTTAAAATGTTAAAAACTGCTCTGGTCCAGATAAGGTAGTACTGTTAAAACATGACCCAAGAGAAAGATTAGCGGACTTCCTAGAATTAAAGAGCATCTCATTAATGGATATCACAGGATCTGAACCAGCATGTTTAATATACCCCACCCCATAGCACAAAAAATCATCACCTAATTAATCACCCTAAGTGTATAGCATTGACTGGACCTGTCTATTTTAAAGGCTATTTCTTTCAGTCCAGATCAAAGATGGAAACTTGTTAATTTGGAAAGAAATACAAATGAAAAATTATTCTATTTGACTTCATTAAAATTAACAGGCAACTTTCTTGTTTTAATTAAGTCTGCACCCATGTACCAGTACTTGGAAAAGAAGATGTATAAGGAAGCCTATCAAATTGCTTGCTTAGGAGTAACAGAGAATGACTGGAGGGACCTGGCGATAGAGGCCTTGGAAGGAATGGACTTTGACACTGCTAAAAAGGTATCAATAGCTTATAAATGTTTCCATATGTAAACAGGCACTGGAAGATGTCTAAAATGAACTTCTCAAATGGGTGCATGCAAGCAGACACAGGAGACTTAAACCTGCTCTGAGCAGCATTCAAGTGAAGGAAACATGATCTCAATTATTATACCATACAATCCCTTAATATCAGAACACTTCTGTGTTGTACAAGTACAGAAGGAAACCATGGCATTTACCACCCTGCCAGAACTGATTTGACTGCTCATCTGAGCAAATCCCTTTATTCTTTATTGTTTCCCTTCTTCAGTCTCTATTTTGTTTTTATACTGTTACTTTATGATTTTTGTTTATTTCCACACATAATCCTCCGTCCCATTAACAACTTATTTTTCACCCTTCACTCAAATCTGCTCCCAGCATAACACATCTCTCACTTAATATTTTTCCCTTTCTTCAGCTCCATGCTGTTTTAAGTACCAAGTGACAGCAGCCACATTTCTTTCTGCCTTTCTGGTGACTTAGCAGTGAAATCTCATGTTATCCATGGGTGCTGTAGTAAAATGAAAACATGGTGAGAATGCTGTACAGTACAAACTAAGGTTAAACTATGGAGAGTATTCCACAGTGAAAATCAAGCTGTTGAAGCTGCATAGTATGAAGTGAGGAGCAGGGTTGGAGGGGGTATCCTATGTTGAAGGACAGGACTGGGGAGACACACTCACTCTTTCCCTGTTTTTCTCTGTGAGTGTCTGACACTGAGAGATAGGGAGCGGGTGAGTGTTTTACACCGAGGGAGAGAGTGAGCGTTCCTCACTGAGAGAGACAGGGATAGGGTCAGTGCCCAAAAGAGATGAGGAGAGAGTGCATGTTTTACATTGGGAGACAGAGAGAGCTGAATGTCTGACTCTGGAAGATATGAGGTGCAGGCATTGAACTGAGGTGGGAACAGTAAGATGTCTCATACACCACATTAAAGTACAAAGAACAAAACAGCACAGGAAACAGGCCCTTTGGCCCAACGAGCCTGCACCGCCACCCCGATGTTTCCACCTCTACCTGTGATCCCTGTCTATGTTTATAGATTTATGGATTAAAAACCAAATTTGAGACAATTTAGGGAGAATTTGTTTTGCTAATTAGCCTAAGAGCACATCTTTGGGATGTGGGAGGAAACCGGAGCGTCCGGAGAAAACCCACGCAAGCACGGGGAGAATGCGCAAACTCCTACAGATACAGGCCCAAATCCATGTATTCGCACAGCACAGCGATAGTTACTGAGCTGTCGTGTTGCCCATCAAATAGTCCAGGTCAAGCGTACACTAACGACGTGAAGCACGAGGATATTCTCGAAAAAAATCCAAGAGCAGCCCTCTCACGACCCATCGCGTGTATGCCACTCGTTAGACAACAAAGTGGACCAAACACCTGTAGGATAAAAACAAGTATATCAATATCATCATCTATTTACACACTTCCCAGGGACTTCCAAGTCTGCTGCTCCTTCATCAGGTGAGTCAAACCTCATGAAGGAGCAGTGCTCCAAAAGCTTGTAATACCAAATAAACCTATTAGACTTGAACTTGGTGTTGAGACTTTTTACTGAGAGACAGGGGGAGGGTGAGTGCTGGACATTGTGAGACAAGGAGAAGGTGAGTGTCCAGCACACTGAGAAACAGGGAGAGGGTGAGTGTGTGACACTGACAGGGAGAGGGTGAATGTCTGTCACTGAGAGACGCGAGAGGGTGAGTATCAAAGACTGAAATATAGGGAGAAGGTGATTCAGTTACAAGTGGTGTACCTCAAGGATCTGTTTTGGGGCCATTGCTGTTTGTCATTTCTATAAATGATCTAGATAAGGGTGTAGAAGGATGGGTTAGTAAATTTGCGGACGACACCAAAGTCGGAGGAGTTGTAGACAGTGAGGATGGATGTAACAGTTTGCAGAGGGACATAGATAAGCTGCAGAGCTGGGCTGAGAGGTGGCAAATGGAGTTTAATGCAGAAAAGTGTGAGGTGATTCACTTTGGTAAGAATAACAAGAGTACAGAATATAGGGCTAATGGAAGGACTCTTAGTAGTGTTGACAAACAGAGAGATCCCTGAAAGTTGGCACCCAGATTGATAAGGTTGTTAAGAAGGTGTACAGTGTGTTAGCTTTTATTGGTAGAGGGATTGAATTTCGGAGACATGAGATCATATTGCAACTGTACAAAACTCTGGTGCGGCCGTACTTGGAGTATTGCGTACAGTTCTGGTCGCCGCATTATAAGAAAGATGTGGAGGCATTGGAAAGGGTGCAGAGGGGGTTTACAAAGAAGAACAAAGAACAAAACAGCATGGAAAACAGGCCCTTCGGCCCAACGAGCCTGCGCCGCCACCTCGATGTTCCCACTTCTACACGCGATCCCTGTCCGTGTTTTTAGATCTATGGATTAAAAACCAAATTTGAGACAATTTAGGAAGAATTTGTTTTGCCAATTAGCCTAAGAGCACATCTTTGGGATGTGGGAGGAAACTGGAGCTCCTGGAGAAAACCCACGCAAGCACGGGGAGAATGCGCAAACTCCCACAGACACAGGCCCAAATCCATGTATCTGCACAGCACAGCAATAGTCACTGCGCTGTCGTGTTGCCCATCAGATGGTCCAGGTCAAGCATACACTAACGATGTGAAGCAGTAGGATACTCTCGAAAAAAGTCCAAGAGCAGTCCTCTCACGACCCATCGCGTGTATGCCCCTCGTTAGACAACAAGGTGGACCAAAGCACCTGTAGGATAAAAACAAG
Organism: Sphyrna mokarran; assembly: GCA_024679065.1. NCBI lineage: Eukaryota > Metazoa > Chordata > Chondrichthyes > Carcharhiniformes > Carcharhinidae > Sphyrna > Sphyrna mokarran. The sequence goes on along the minus strand of JAGIQG010000003.1, from coordinate 76,184,948 downwards.
TACATCAATATCATCATCTATTTACACACTTCCCAGGGACTCCCGAGGCTCATGATCCCTATTTTAAATAAGTTTTCTATACCCCTCCATTCCCATTCTGTTCATGTGCCCATCTAAGTATTTTTTAAATATCTCCAGAGTACCTGCCTCCACTACTTGGCAGCGCATTCCATACCCCCACCACCCTCTGTGTGAAAAAACTCCCTCTAGCATCCAAATAATACCTTACTCCCCTCACCCTAAGCCCGTGACCCCTTGTGCTATTTGAGTCCATCCTAGGAAAAAGCTTAACCCTGTTTACTCTATCTATCCCCTTCAAAATCTTGTACACCTCTATCAGATCTCCTCTAAGTCTACGTCTTTCTAAGGAAAACAGTCCCAATTTGCCTAATCTCTCCTCGTAACTCAGACCTTCCATACCAGGCAGCATCCTGGTAAACCTCCTCTGCACTCTCTCCAGAGTCTCCACGTCCTTCCGGTAGTAAGGCGACCAGAACTGGACGCAGTATTCCAAATGAGGTCTAACCAGCGTTTTATACAACTGCAACATTAAAGGCCAGCTCTTGTACTCTATACCCCTTCCTATAAAGGCTAGCATACTATATGCTTTCTTCACAACCTTCTCCACTTGCTCTGCCACCTTCAGAGACTTGTTCACCTGCACCCCCAGGTCCCTCTGCGTTTCTATACTCTTAATAGGTCTACCCTTTATCATATACCTCCCCCTACATTCTTTCTCCGAAAGCATCACCTCACATTTATCAGGATTGAATTCCATCTGCCATCTGTCTGCCCAAGCTACCAGCCTATCTATGTCCTGCTGCATCGCCTGACAATGCTCCTCACTATCTGCAAGTCCAGCCATCTTTGTATCGTCTGCAAACTTGCTGATCACTCCACTTACTCCCTCTTTCAAGTTATTTATATATATTACAAATAGAAGAGGTCCTAATACCGAGCCCTGCGGCACACCACGAGTGACCGACCTCCAGCTAGAGAAACACCCTTCCGCTATTACTCTCTGTCTCCTATTACCAAGCCAGTTGCTTATCCATCTAGCTACCTGTCCTTGTATCCCATTTGCCTTGACCTTCTCGACTAACCTCCCATGAGGGACTTTGTCAAATGCCTTACTAAAATCCAAATAGACAACATCAACGGCTCGCCCTTCGTCCACCGTTTTCGTCACCTCCTCAAAAAATTCTACCAGATTTGTAAGGCACGACCTCCCCTTAACAAATCCAGGATGTTGCCTGGTATGGTGGGAAGGTCTTATGAGGAAAGGCTGTGGGACTTGAGGTTATTTTCACCAGAGAGAAGCAGGTTAAGAGGTGACTAATTGAGGCATACAAAATGATCAGAGGTTTAGATAGGGTGGACAATGAGAGCCTTTTTTCTCAGATGGTGATGGCTAACACGAGGGAATATAGCTTTAAATTAAAGGGTGGTTGTTATAGGACGGATGTCAGAGGTAGGCTCTTTATTCAGAGGGTAGTAAGAGCGTGGAATGCCCTGCCTGCAGCAGTTGTGGACTTGCCAACCTTAAGGGCGTTCAAATAGTCAGTGGATAGGCATACGGATAACATTGGAATAGTTTAGGTTAGAGAGTCATTAGATTAGTTCCACTGGTCGGCACATTATCGAGGGCAGAAGGGCCTGTACTGTGCTCTAATGTTCCATGTTCTAATGTGGGAACTGTCCCAAGATGTTTCATTAGAGGACATATAAAACAAAATATTGACTCTAGACAGATGACAGGGCTGGCGAACTGAAAGCTGTCAATGTGACTCAGGGCATCAGAGGAATCCCGGATGTAGGTGGGGAGGGAATAGGCCAGAGGAGTGAGGATAGTGTCAAGATAAGAGGAATTGAGTTCAGTGAGGCAGGAGCATGCTGACACAATGGGCCCATCAGGACAGTCTTTTTGGTGGATTTTGGAAATTAGATAGGAGCGGGCTGTTTGGGTTTGGAGCTTATGAGGTGCGACAGACACTGAGGGACAGAGAGGAAATGAGTGTCCGGCACTGAGGAAAAGGGAGTGGGTGAGTGTCCAATACCATCTCACAGTGCCAGGAACCCAAATTCGATTCCTAGTTTGATTCACTGTCTGCTTACATGTTCTCCCTCTGCTTGGGTTTCCTATGGGTGCTCTGTTACCTCCGCGGTCCAATGATGTGCAAGTTAGGTGAAATGGCCATACTAGAATCTCCCTCTGTGTACCTGAACAGGTAGAAGTCTCACAATACCAGGTTAAAGTCCATCACGTTTATTTGTAGTAAACAATATTAGCTTTCGGAACTGGCTGTTCCTTTGTCAGGTGGGTGAGAGTTCTGATCACAAAACAGGGCATATAAAGACACAAACTCAATTTACGTGAATAATGATTGGAATGTGAGTTTTTACAGCTAATCAAATCTTAAAGGTACAGACAATGTAAGTGGAGAAAGCATTAAGCACTCTTTTTTAAAAAATGTGTATTGTTTTCAGACAAGAAAGTTAGTGAAATCCAGGCAAGTTGTGGGGGTTACAGACATAGTGACATGAACCCAAGATCGTGGTTGAGGCTGTCCTCACGTGTGCGGAACTTGGCTATCAGTCTCTGCTCAGCAAATCTGTGCTGTGTGTGTAGTGAAGGCCGAAGGTCAGAGGTCAAATGTCCGTGACTGCTAAGTGTTCCCCAACGGGAAGAGAATAGTCTTGCCTGGTGCTTGTTGAGCAGTTTTTGTTCATTTGTTGTTGTTGCGTCTGTATGGTCTCCCCAGTGTACCATACCTCGAGACATCCTTTCCTGCAGCGTATCAGGTAGACAATGTTGGCCGAGTTGCAGGAGTATGGACCGTGTACCTAGTGGATGGTGTGCTCATGTGAAATGATGGCATCCGTGTCAATGATCCGGCACATATTGCAAGGTTGCTGTGGCAAGGTTTTGTGGTGCTGTGGTGACCGTTCTCCTGAAGTTTGGGTAGTTTGCTGCGGACAGCGTTCTGTTTGAGATTGTGCAGTTGTTTGAAGGCAATAAGTGGGGGTGTCGGTTGGCCTTGGTGAGGTGTTCATCTTCATCAATGACATGTTGAAGGCTCCAGAGAAAATGTGATAGCTTCTCCATTCCGGGGAAGTACTGGACAATGAAGATTACTTGTTTGTCTTTTGAAGAGGTCAGTGCGGTTTGTGGCTGTGGTGCATCAGAACTGTTAATCGATGAGTTGAGCTTCATATCCTGTTCTTATGAGAGCATCTTTCAGCATTTGGAGGTGTCTGTTGTGATCCTCCTCATCTGAGCAGATCCTATGTATACGGAGGGCTTGTCCATAGGGGATGGCTTCTTTAACGTGTTTAGGGTGGAAGCTGGAGAAGTGGAGCATCGTGAGGTTATCTGTGGGCTTGCAGTACAGAGAGGTGCTGAGGTAACTATCGTTAATGGAGATGCGTGTGTCCAAGAATGTAACCGACTCCAGAGAGTAGTCCATGGCGAGTCTGATGGTGGGATGAAACTTGTTGATGTCTTCGTATAGTTGTTTCAGTGATTGTTCATCATGAGTCCAAAGGAAGAAAATGTCATTGATGTATCTAAGTGTGTAGCATCAGACAGTGGAGCAAGCACACTGCTAGAATTTGGCACGAATTTCTTGTGGAAACCACTCATGCCCAGAAACTCAGCACTTTTCTTGTGGATGGTATAGCTTTTGTTTTCAAATTCAGTGGGGCCCTAAGTCCATGTCCATTTCTATAGCCTAAGAACATGACTTTTGCGAATTCACTTTTAACCTAGAGGGTTGTTTTTCAAACTGGAGGTTTATGACCAACAGTGTGCCTCAGGGATTGATGCTGGGTCCCCTGTTGTTTGTCATTTATATTAATGATTTGGATGAGAATATAGGAGGCATGGTTAGTAAGTTTGCAGATGACATCAAGATTGGTGGCATAGTGGACAGTAAATGAGGTTATCTCGGATTGCAACGAGATCTTGATCAGTTGGGCCAGTGGATTGATGAATGGCAGATGGAGTTTAATTTAGATAAATACGGGGTGATGTATTTTGGTAGATTGAACCAAGGCAGGACTTACTCAGTTAATGGTAGGGCATTGGAGAGAATTACAGAAGAGATCTAGGAGTTCATGTTCATAACTCCTTGAAAATGGAGTCACAGGTGGACAGAGTAGTGAAGAAGGTATTCAGCATGCTTGGTTTCATTGGTCAAACCATTGAATAGAGGAATTGGGTCGTCTTGTTAAAGTTGTACATGATATTGGTAAGATCACACTTGCAATATTGTGTACAGGTCTGGTCACCCTATATAGAAAGGATATTATTAAACTAGAAAGAGTGCAGAAAAGATTTAGTAGGATGCTACTGGGACTTGATAGTTTGAGTTATAAGAAGAGGCTGGATAGACTGGGACTTTATTTTCTGGAGCATGGGAGGCTGAGGGACGATCTTATAAAGTATTGAGGGGCATAGATCAGCTGGATAGTCAATAGCTTTTCCCAAAGGTAGAGGAGTCTAAAACTAGACGGCATACGCTTAAAGTGAGTGGGGAAAATATCAAAAAGGTCCGGACGGGCAGTGTTTTCACACATGGTGATGAGTGTATGGAACAAGCTGCAAGAGTAGTAGTAGAGGGAGGTAGAATTTTGTCTTTTAAAAAGCATTTAGACAATTACGTGGGTAAGATGGGTATAAAGTGATATGGACCAAATGCAGGCAATTGTGACTAGCTTAAGGATTTTAAAAAAAAGGAGGCATGAACAAGTTGGGCCGAAAGATCTGTTTCTATGCTATAAACCTGTATGACTCTAAATTTATCACCAAGCCAACCTCCTGTAGCCGAATGAACAATTCCTTTAAATGTTCCAAAGACTCCTTCCACATCTGACTAAAACCCATCAGATCATCAATGTATGCTGCATAATTATTTAGTCTGGAAACATCCTTGTTAATTCATCTTTGGAATGTTGCTGGCACCTTTTTTGTTAATTTTTCATTTTAAACTGATAAGGACCATTTGCCATCACAAAAGCTGATACTTTCTTTGCCCTTTCTGATAAAGATGCTTGCAGGAATTCCTTAAGTAAATCAAGTGTGGTAATGAAATTTCTTGTCCCAACTTTTCAATACAGTTTGGCAATCGAGGAATAGGGTACGAATCTGACTTCATAGTCACATTGACTTTTCTAAAGTCCACACATAATTGTGCATCATCTGGGTTGGAACCATCACTGTTGGTGACTTTCAATCATTGCAACTGACTTCAATATGATTCTTAAGCACAGGTTCAATCTCCCTTTGAACTTGTGCATTAAGTGCATTTTAGTGCATTATGTCTACACAGATTCTGCTTAATTGGAACAGCATTTCCTACAGCTATGTCATGCACAATTATTTTGGTGTTTCTTAGTTTGTTCCCACATATAGCTCTATGTGATTGCAATAATGCTTTCAGGTCATTTTGATTTTATTCTGGAAGGTAACTCAGTAATCTATCCCAATTTCTGATAGCTTCCTCATTGTCCAATCTAATTTGACAAATATCAAATTCAGAATCATTTGGATTTGTTTCTTCAGTCTGTGTGATAACAACTAACACATCTTTCTTCTGCTTTTCTTCCCTATCAAAATATAGTTTTCGCATATTAACATGACACACTCTGTGAGTTTCCTTCTTCTATCTGTTGTTCTTATCAACTTCACCTCCCTCAATTGTCTTTCAATTTGATAAGGGCCACTAAATAAAGGAAGTGGATAAGACATCAAACATTTCTAGTTCTGTTATTGGAGAGAAATTATTCGTGTTATTACCACAGGTAAGTGAACCATCGAAAGCAAGATTTACAAAGAACAAAACAGTACGGGAAACAGGCCCTTCGGCCCAACGAGCCCACACCACCACCCCGATGTTCCCACCTCTACCTGTGATCCCTGCCCATGTTTATAGATCTATGGATCTTATCCCTTTAAAATAGGGATGATGAGCCTTGGGAGTCCCTGGGAAGTGTGCAAATAGATGATGATATTGATGTACTTGTTTTTATCCTACAGGTGCTTTGGTCTACCTTGTTGTCTAACAAGGGGCATATATGCAATGCGTCGTGAGACTGCTGCTCTTGGATTTTTTTGAGAGTATCCTAGTGCTTCATGTCGTTAGTGTACGCTTGACCTGGACCATTTGATGGGCAACACGACAGCTCAGTGACTATCGCTGTGCTGTGCAGATACATGATTTGGGCTTGTGTCTGTAGGAGTTTGCGCATTCTCACCGTGCTTGCGTGGGTTTTCTCCAGGTGCTCCAGTTTCCTCCCACATCCCAAAGATGTGCTCTTAGGCTAATTGACAGAACAAATTCTCCCTAAATTGTCTCAAATTTGGTTTCAATCCATAGATCTATAAACATAGACAGGGATCACGGGTAGAGGTGGGAACATTGGAGTGGCGGCGTGGGCTCGTTGGGCTGAAGGGCCTGTTTGCCGTGCTGTTTTGTTCTTTGTTCTTTGTAAATTTTGCTTTTGATGGTTCACCTACCAGTGGTAATAATACGAATAATTTCTCCCCAATAACAGAACTAGAAATGTCTGATCTCTTATCTACTTCCTTTATCATCGCATCCTGTACCATTTTCAAATGCTATCTAGCCAATTCACCTGCTCTAGTTAATCTCTCTGTCAAGTTTGACAAATAATCTAACAGTGTAGTCTCAGAATGCTAACTTGCTAAGTTCTTCTTGATCGCTTTAAGTGATACTCTTACCTGATAACTAAAATCAATTCCAGTGGACAGAATTTCATTGATTCATTAGGTGCATCCCTAATTGCACAGAATATCAATGGAATTCCTTTATCCCAATTGTCTGAGTAATCCTAACTATTGGCCCTCAACATGGTCTTTGAAGTTTGATGCCACCATTATAACACTGCGATTCTGGATGATACACAGTTGATTTAAATTGCTTTACTCTTAAGCTATTTGTAACTTCTCTGAATAACTTAGATGTAAATTTAGACTCCTGATCTGATTGGATTTCTGTGGGCAGTCCACATCTGATACAAAATTTACAACTCCTCTACAATCCTCCTAGCTGTAATATTACGTAACGGAATGGCCATCAGAAATCTAATAGACATATCCATTATAGTCAACAGCAACTAATTCCCACCTTTTATTTTAGGCAAGGGTTTCTTGCAATTAATTAGGACTGTAGTAAAAGGTTCCTCAAGTGCTGGAATGGGTTTTAATGGTGTTGATTTGATTACCACTTGAGGTTTTCCTGTTACCCTCACATGTAATATTTCTGGCAAAATTCAACCTCATTCTTATGCAGTCCGGGCGAATAAAAGTGCTTATTTTTGCTTGAGTTTTTCTTATCCCAAAATGACCTATTGGAACCTCGTGCACTACCCGCAAAATCTCCTTTCTATAACCCATCTGTAATACAACTTGATGAACTTCTGCTCATTTTTGATCTGCCTGAATATGTGAAATTCTCCACTTCCTTAGTAAGACATTACTTCTAATGTAATAACACTTGGATATATACTCAGATTTTCCTTCTATGTATGCTTTCTGATACAATTGCTTTATCTCTGTATCTTTATGTTGTAATTCTGCCATCCTTCCTTCCATCAGAACTAAAGAATCTGCTTCATCTTCCAACTGATCTTTATGAACCATCTGGTCAAAGATTGTTTCTGATAAACCTCAGCATTCTTATCTTTAGAACATAAGAATGTAAGGAATAGGAGCAGGAGCAGGTCATCTAGCCCCCTGAGCCTGCCCCACCATTCAATAAGATCATGCCTGACCTGAAATGGATCAGTTCCACTTAGCCACCTGCTCCCCATAACCCTTAATTCCCTTATCAATCAGAAATCTATCTACCTGTGACTTAAACATATTCAACAAGGTAATCTCCACCACTTCAATGGGCAGAGAGTTCCAGAGATTCACCACCCGCTGAGAAAAGACGTTCCTCCTCAGTTCTGTTCTAAACTGTCCCCCTGTTATTTGAGGCTGTGCCTTTCAAAGTGGAAAGAATCTCTCTACCTCCACCCTATCTAGCCCCTTCATTATCTTATATGTCTCTATAAGATCTTCCTTCAGCCTTCTAAACTCCAACGAGTACAGGCCCAATCTACTCAATCTCTCCTCATAAGCTAACCCCCTCATCTCTGGTATCAGCCTGGTGAACCTTCTCTGTTCTCCCTCCAAGGCCAATATATCCTTTCGCAAATAAGGGAACCAAAATTGCAGACAGTACTCCAGTTGTGGGCTCACCAGTGCCTTGTACAGTTGCAGCAAGACCTCTCTACTTTTATATTCTATCTCCCTTGCGATAAAGGCCAATACTCATTCATTTCTCTGCCTCTTGTCTCAAACATTTGTCACTTTGTGATCTTGTTACCACACAGTCAGGTAACATTTCAGGATATACTCACTGCAAGACCTCAGTTGTTTGATTTTTCACTTGCTTTTCTTCACAGTACGCATTACTTTCACTGTGACACAACTATATCGTTACCTAAGATAAATTGTACCCCTGAAAAAGATAACTTTTCCAATATGCTTACTGCCATTTCTTCACTTTACACCAGACTGTCCCACCTTACCGAACAGAGCACTGCTCTCTTCACCATTAATTCCACGCCACCTTTTCTGGGAATATTCCTTTGAACTACCTATCTCCTCATCTCTCAACATTAAAGATTGAGTTGGTCCAGTATTGCTTCAGATCTTAATCTCTTCACCTACTCCACGTGTACACATGAGTAAACCTTAGCCACATAAATAAAATCCTTAAAAAGATGTGACATTTGCCTATCAAACAACCTCTGACCAGGCTGTACATTCTTTGCACCTCTTCTGGAATGTGCTACATGGGAGGGTCATGGAGGTTGGCTGCTTCACATCCTTTAAAAAGCACCAGGATGATCAAAGATGGCTGGACTTGCGGATAGCGAGGAGCATTGTCAGGCGATGCAGCAGGACACAGATAGGCTGGTAGCTTGGGCAGATAGATGGCAGATGGAATTCAATCCTGATAAATGCAAGGTGATGCATTTTGGGAGAAAGAATGTAGGGGGGAGGTATATGATAAAGGGTAGACCTATTAAGAGTATAGAAACGCAGAGGGACCTGGGGGTGCAGGTGCACAAGTCTCCTGAGGTGGAGAAAGTTGTGAAGAAAGCATATGGTATGCTAGCCTTTATAGGAAGGGGTATAGAGTAAAAGAGCTGGCCTTTAATGTTGCAGTTCTATAAAACGTTAGTTAGACCTCATTTGGAATACTGCATCCAGTTCTGGTCGCCTTACTACCGGAAGGACGTGGAGACTCTGGACAGAGTGCAGAGGAGGTTTACCAGGATGCTGCCTGGTATGAAAGGTCTGAGTTACGAGGAGAGGTTAGGCAAATTGGGACTGTTTTCCTTAGAAAGACGTAGACTTAGAGGAGATCTAATAGAGGTGTACAAGATTATGAGGGGTATGGATAGAGTAAACAGGGTTAAGCTTTTTCCTAGGATGGACTCGAATAGCACGAGGGGTCACAGGCTTAAGGTGAGGGGGGTAAGGTATAATTTGGATGCTAGACGGAGTTTTTTCACACAGAGGGTGGTGGGGGTATGGAATGCGCTGCCAAGTAAAGTGGTGGAGGCAGGTACTCTGGAGTTATTTGAGAAATACTTAGATGGGCACATGAACAGAATGGGAATGGAGGGGTATAGAAAACTGATTTAAAATAGGGATTATGAGCCTTGGGAGTCCCTGGGAAGTGTGTAAATAGATGGTGATAGTGATGTACTTGTTTTTATTCTACAGATGCTTTGGTCCACCTTGTCTAACAAGGGGCATACACGCAATGGGTCATGAGAGGGCTGCTCTTGGATTTTTTTCGAGAGTATCCTAGTGCTTCACGTCGTTAGTGTACGCTTGACCTGGACCGTTTGATGGGCAACACGACAGCTCAGTGAGTATCGCTGTGCTGTGCAGATACATGGATTTGGGCCTGTGTCTGTGGGAGTTTGCGCATTCTCCCTGTGTTTGCGTGGGTTTTCTCCGGGAGCTCCGGTTTCCTCCCACATCCCAAAGATGTGCTCTTAGGCTAATTAGCAAAACAAATTCTCCCTAAATTGTCTCAAATTTAGTTTTTAATCCATAGATCTATAAACATAGACAGGGATCACAGGTAGAGGTGGGAACATCGGAGTGGCGGTGCGGGCTCGTTGGGCCGAAGGGCCTGTTTCCCGTGCTGTTTTTGTTCTTTGTTCTTTGATAAGCACTTGGCACATCTCAACATTCAAGGCTATGGGCCAATTACTATAATTGGGATTAGATAGGTAGGTTAGGTATTTCTCAAATGTCGTGCAGACTTGGTAGGCCATAGGGCCTCTTCTGTATTGTGATTCTGAATGGCATTAAGTTAAAGTGCTCATTTGGAGAGGCAGTTCATAAATGATAGGCCAAATGGCTTCCTTCTACGCAGTACCAACTCTGTTATTTTGTTACACTGTTTGCCTTCTTCATTGTTTGCTTTAATTTTTGGTGACTTATGGACCACAATACCCATTTGAAGTTCCCAGCCTCTTGCCATTTAGAAAAACTCTGTATTTCTGTATTTCCCACCAAAATAGATAACCTTACATTTCTCGACATTGGCAAAATTTTAGCAGGTGAAACACAATGTGCTGAGCCTCTCCAAATCTCCTTGAAGTATCTTTGCATCATTCTCACAACTCACATTTCAATGCTGTCAGCTGGAAACTTTGAAATTTTACCTTTTACCCGCACATCGTATCTGTATTGAGGTACAAGCAATGGATTCTTATGGTACTCCACTAGTCACTGCTTGCTAATCTATAATTGGTGGAAACTTTATGCCATTCCTTTGATCAAATAAAATCTTTGATTTCTTTTATTAGGTGCAGTTGGAATATTTTCCTTATCGTGTTTTTGCTCATTAGAGGAATGGCTGGGCAAAAGGAAGTCCTGAAAGAGTTCAGATCTTGTGGAACAAAGCCTTGATTAGGTTATAGCACAAATGCAAAAATTCTGAATTGCCACTGGGTGGCATTCATCAACAATACTTCCTATCCCAGAATCATGATACTAAGATTGTTTAAGGCATAGAAGAGGCTATTTGGCCTACTGTGTCTGCACTGGCTCTCTGAATGGACAATTTACCTCGTGCCACTCTCCCACCTTATCCCCATAACCCACCCATTCTTCCTTTTCAGATGACTGTCTAATTCGCATTTGAATGGTTAACATGAACCTACTTCGAACATACCATCTGGCAGTGCATTCTGTATCTTAACCATTCTTTGTATAAAACTGTTTCCTCATGTTATTTTTGCTTTGTCTGCCAATCATTTTAAATCTGTGCCCTCTCATTCTCAATTGTTTCATGAGTGGGAGCAGTTACTCCCTACCTACTCTGTCTAGCCCCCTCATGATATCTCCTCTTTTCTCAAGGAAAACAGTCCAAACATCTTCAGCATGATTGAAGTTCTTCATCCCTGGAACCATTCTTGAGAATCTTTCTGCACTCCCTCATATGCTTCCACATCCGGCTTAAAGTATGGCATGGTGCCCAGAATTGAAAACAGTATTGCAATTAAGAGTAAACCGTTGTTTTATACAAGTTTAACATAACCTCCTTGCTCTTATACCCTATTAGTTATACCCTGTTAGTAAAGCCCAGAATACTATCCGCTTTATTAATTGCTTTCTCTCCACCTACCCTGCCATCATCAATAACTTCTGGACATAAACACCCAGGGTGTTATGAATGTGTAGGTACATCCAAAACCACCTGCATTTCAAAAAATATTTCACAGGTTTTGAGTTGCAATTATGAGTTCAGCAGGTGTAGACAGACCAAAGTGCAAATAGTCACCCTTCCACTACTACCTTCTGTCTTCTTTGATCGAGCAGTTTTGTATTCATCTTGCCAGCTCACCTCTGATCCCATGCGACTTCACCTTCTGCACCAAACTGCCATGAGGATCCTTATCAAAGGCCTTACTGAAATCCACGTAAACAACACCCACTGATCTACCCTTCTCAATTATCTTCATCACTTCCTTGAAAAACTTGATCAAGTTCATGAGACACGACCTCCACTTCTCAAATCATGTTGCCTCTCACTAATACACTCACTTATTTCCAATTGGGAATGAACCCTGTCTCGAAGAATCATCTTCAGTAATTTCTTTACCACTGATGTAAGGCTCACCGGCCTGTAATTATCTGGATTATTCTTGCTACTCTTCTTAAACAAAGGAACAGCATTGGCTATTCTTCAATCCTCCGTGACCTCACCTGGAGCCAGCAAAGATTTTTCTCAGGGCCCCAGCAATTTCTTCCCTTGCCTCTCTCAGTATTCTGGAGTATATCCCATCAGGCTTTGGAGACTTGTCTACCTTAATGTTTCTCAAAAACCCCAGTACTATTTCCTTTCTGATCTCAATATGACTCAAACTATCTACACATCTTTTCACAGACTCATCATCCACCAAGTCCTATTTGGTGAATACTGATGCAAAGTACTCATTTAATAGCTTGCCCATTTCATTTGGTTCCACGCATAAATTCTCTCCCTTGTCCCTGAGTGGCCACCCGTCTCCCTGGCTACCCTCTTGCTCTTTATTTATGTATAAAAAGCCTTGGGATTTTCTTAATCCTGCTGACCAGTGCTTTTTTGTGACCCCTTCTTACTTCTTGCTTAAGTTTCTTTCTATTTTCCTTGTATTTCACATTTGCTTCATGTGTTCCCAGCCTCTTTGCTTTGACAGATGCTTCCTTTTTCTCTTTGACTAGGCTCACAATATCACTTGTTATCCAAGGTTCCCAAAACTTGCCATACTTATCCTTCATCCTTACGGGAATGTGCCGATCCTGAATCCCTATCAATTTACAGTTGAAAGTCTCCCATATGCCAGATGTTGATTTGCCCTCAAACATTTACCTCAAACATGATTCATTTCCTGCCTAATATTGTTGTAATTAGCCTTTCCCCAATTTAGCACCTTAACTTGAGGATTACACTTATCTTTCTCCATCAGTACCTTATAACTTATTGAATTGTGGTCACTGTTCCCAAACTGCTCCCCTACTGAAACATCGAGCACTTGGCTGGGCTTGTTCCCCAGTACCAAATCTATGTGGTGCCCTCCTTAGCTGGACTATCTACATACTGTTTCAGGAAGCTCTCTTGGAGGCTCCTTACAAACTCTGCTGCATCCACACCCCTAGCACAAAGTGAGTCCCAGTCAATATAGGGAAATTAAAATCTCTCACCACAACAACCCTGTTACTTGTACATCTTGCCAAAATCTGCCTATATATCTGTTCCCCGTCTCCCACTCACTGTTAGGTGGCCTATAGTAAACCCCCAATATTGTGACTATACCTTTCCTGTTCCTGAGCTCTGCCCATATTGCCTTGCTGTATGTGCCCTCTGAGGTGTCCTCCCAGAGTACAGCTGTGATATTCTCCTTAAGCAGTGGTACAACTTCCCCCAACCCTTTTACATCACCCTCTATCCCACCTGAAACATCTGTATCCTGGAATCTTAAGCTGCCAATCCTGTCCTTCCCTTAACCAAGTCTCTGTAATGGCTACAACATCATAGTTCTTAGTACTAATCCAAGTTCTAAGTTCATCTACCTTTCCTGTTACACTTCTCACATTAAAACAAACGCACTTCAGTCCACCAGACCTTCTGCCTGCCTGCTGTTTCTCTGAGTCTTTCTGGTCCTATTCTCTGGTTCCCCTTCAACAAATTCACCTTTGCTTTGATTCCCATCCCCCTCCCAAACTAGTTTAAATCCTCCCGTGTGACACTAGCAAACTTCCTGCTAGAATATTTGCGCCGTTCCAGTTTAGGTGCAACCTGTCCTTCTTGTACAGGTTTCATCTGCTCCGGAAGAGACCCTAATAGTCCAGATATCTGAAACCCTTCCTCCTACACCAGCTGTTTAGCCACATGTTGAGCTGCACTATCTTTCTATTCTAGCCTCATTAGCACGTGGTGCAGGAAGTAATCAAAGAACAAAACAGCACGGGAAACAGGCCCTTTGGCCCAACGAGCCCGCGCCGCCACCCTGATGTTCCCATCTCTACCCGTGATCCCTGTCCATGTTTATAGATCTATGGATTAAAAACCAAATTTGAGACAATTTAGGGAGAATTTGTTTTGCCAATTAGCCCCTAAGAGCACATCTTTGGGATGTGGGAGGAAAGCGGAGCTCCCGGAGAAATTCCACGCAAGCACGGGGAGAATGCGCAAACTCCCACAGACACAGGCCCAAATCCATGTATCTGCACAGCACAGCGATACTCACTGAGCTGTCGTGTTGCCCATCAGAAGGTCCAGGTCAAGCATACACTAACAACGTGAAGCAGTAGGATACTCTTGAAAAAGATCCAACAGCAGTCCTCTCTCAACCCATCGCGTGTATGCCCCTCGTTAGACAACAAGGTGGACCAAAGCACCTGTAGGATAAAAACAAGTACATCAATATCATCATCTATTTACACACTTCCCAGGGACTCCCAAGGATCATGATCCCTATTTTAAATCAGTTTTCTATACCCCTCCATTCCCATTCTGTTCATGTGCCATCTAAGTATTTCTTAAATAACTCCAGAGTGCCTGCCTCCACCACTTTACTTGGCAGCGCATTCCATACCCCCACCACCCTCTGTGTGAAAAAACTCCCTCTAGCATCCAAATTATACCTTACCCCTCTCACCCTAAGCCTGTGACCCTCGTGCTATTTGAGTCCATCCTAGGAAAAAACTTAACCCTGTTTACTCTATCTGTACCCCTCATAATCTTGTACACCTTTATTAGATCTCCTCTAAGTCTACGTCTTTCTAAGGAAAACAGTCCCAATTTGCCTAACCTCTCCTCGTAACTCAGACCTTCCATACCAGGCAGTATCCTGGTAAACCTCCTCTGCACTCTCTCCAGAGTCTCCATGTCCTTCCGGTAGTAAGGCGACCAGAACTGGATGCAGTATTAGAAGTCCTGCTTTTTAACTTTTACCTAACTCCCTAAACTGCTGCTGTAGGACCTCATCACTCTTCCTACCTATGTCATTACAACCTCTGGCTGTTCACCCTTTCCTTTCAGAATGCTTTCTGTCTGTTGAGAGACATCCTAGATCTTGGCACCAGAGAGACAGTGTACCATCCTGGAATTGTTTTCACATCCACAGAAACACCTATCTGCATCCTTAACAATACAGTTCCCTATAACTATTGCTCTAGTCCTCTTTGTCCCTCCCTGCTTAACAACAGAGCCAGCCCTGGTACCACTACTTTGGCTGCTGCTGCTGGTATCACCTGATTGCCTATCTCCCCCAGCAGTATCCAAAATGGTATACTTGTTCGAGAAGGGGATGACCACAGGGAATTCCCACACTGACTGCCTGCCTCTTCTGGCGGCCGCCTACCTATCTGCCTGCTCCAGAGATGTGACCACGTCTCTAAAGCTCCTATTTATGACATTTTCCGCCTCCTTCATGCTTCTGAGTGCATCAATCTGCTGCTCCAACGTGTCCAATAAAACCATAAAACGCTGTTCAGATAAATACAATTCCCACTCATTAACAAAAAATAGAATTGCTGTCACTCTCTAAATTACAACCATGTTTTTGTGTTCTCTAGAATATTCTGGGCCTTCTCTGTTGATTCTTGTTTCTTTTATCTTCTTTGGTACCTTTGCTATTGAGATGTTGCCTGCTCTTAGCACATAAATGAGGCCAAGAGAGCCAGCAATTCTCTCTCTCTGGAGCTGAGAGGTAAACTCAGTGCTGTTACTTTGGCAGGTGGCACTTGGTCTCTCCTTTAATCGCACTACCTTCCTTCTTTTATACCTGTGATGACATATCAATATTTCCCACAGTAGGATTGGTCCAAAACCATCAAATTTAAATTTATTAGATTCTTGAACATAAGTGCCTAATTCAAATTGATTGGCTGAATTCATATAATTCAAATGCCTGGAAGCCTGTTGCCTTGGTAACACTGCTGCTTAGCCTTTCAATACACATGTTTTAGTCAGGGGCTCTATATGTACTTTTTTTAAAACCATAATCACGAAAAAGTATCATTTTTTAAAAGGATTATACAATGCTTCTTTCCTAGCATTTTATAATTTTATAAATACCAATCTAAAGTTACTCTACTCAACCTTCAGATTGAGATTATTAGATCAGTAACATAACTATTCCCCATTTTGGATATGTGTTTTGTGAAGGGGATGTGCGAGGGGAATGCAGTGTCTTTTCTAGTAATAAGTTACAGGACCATAAGAAATAGGAACAGGAGTAGGCTGCTTAGCTATCGAGCCTGCTCCACTATTTGACAGGATCATGGCTGATCCAACATTCCTCACTTCCACTTTCTTGCCCTTTTCCTGTAACTTTTGATTCCCTTTATGATCAAAAATCTGTTTATCTCAGCCTTACATGTATCTAAGCACTCTGGCTTCACAGCCTCTGAGGAAAGGAGTTCCTTTGGAGAGAAGGAATTCCTCCTTATTTTAGTCTTAAATTTGTACTCCTTTATTAATCTCTGCCCTCTAGTTCTAGAATCTCCTGTGAGAGGAAACATCCTCTCAGCATTTACACTAAGAATCATATATTTCAATGAGATCACTTCCCATTCTTCTAAATGCCAATGAGTAGCATTCCAAGCTGTGTAACCTTTCCTCATAAGACAATCCCTCCATATCATAGATTATCATCGTGAACCTTCTCTGAACTATCTCCAATGAAATAATATCTTTCTTTAAATAAGGGGCCAAAACTGCTCATATTACTCCAGATCTGGTCTCACCAGATTTTGTACACATGCAGCAAGACTTCCCTATTATACTCCAACCTCCTTGAAATAAGGCCAATATTCTATTAGCCTTCCTGATTACCTGCGTGCCAGTTTCTATGTTCGTGCACAAATGCCCCCAAGTCCTTTTATGTTACAGCTTTCTGCAGCTTTTCTCCATTTAAATAATACTGATCTTTTGTTCTCCCTTCCAAAATGAGGAACTTCACATTTTCCCGCATTATATTCCATTTGCCAACTTAATAATTTACCCAATTAATCAATATCTGTTTGTAATCTGTAAACTGTTTAAACCTCTCACAACTTGCCTTTTCACCTATTTTTGTGTTTTCTGCAAATTTGGCTACAGTACATTCACTTCCTTCCTCTAAATCTTTAATATATATTGTAAACAGTCGAGGCTCTAGCTCTGATCCCTATGGAACTTCACTGATTATAGCTCACCAACCTGAGAAACAGTCCTTTATCCCCACTTGCCGTTTCCTGCCCATTAGCCAATTCTCTATCCATGCCAATATACTATCTCTAACCTGAGAGGCTCATATCTTATGACTTGACCTTTTGTGAGCTACTTTGTTGAATGGCTTTTGGAAGTCCATACACAACACATATATGGTTCTCCACTATTCAATCTGATTGAGGCTTCCTTGAAAAACTCTTAATAAATTAATTAGTCACAATTTCTCTTTCATGCTGACTCTGCTTGATTAGATTGTGATTTTCCAAATGTGTTGCTATTACTTCCTTAAGAATTGATTCCAATATTTTTCCAACAACAGATATTAGGCTAATTGACCGATAGTTGCCTGTTTTTTTGCCTCCCTCTCTTTTTGAATAGGGTGTCACGTTGGCATTTTCAAATCCTTCATAGTTGTGACTATCCCCAATCCCATGGAGTTTGTTTGATATTTAGAATTAAGGAGTCAGAGAGGAATATCTGAGCAGTCATCCAAGAATTTGCAGCAGTTTTCTGGATTCAAAAAATATAATGCTGTATCCGAGGAACTCTTTCAAACTGTTTTCAACATTCTTCCAGGATGGGACAGTATCTCATTTGTAACTTCTTGACTCACCAGTAGTAATATTACTGATTCTGCTAGAATTATAAGAAAGTATCATATTCAGACTAGCATTGAGAGTCTGTATTTGAACTTTCTCTCAAGCCATTTTGATACTACCTTAAATAATAGTTGAGATGGTTTTATCACACCTATCTCCAGGCAAAAACTTGCCTCCATTTGAGGTTTCTTCTTTGGGATGCAGTGGAATGTGATCTTGCACACATCTGATGAAGGAACACCATTTCCGAAAGCTTGTGAGATGACTATCAAATAAATTGGTTGGACTCTAACCTGGTGTTGTGAGACTTCTTACCATGCGTACCCCAGTCCAATGCTGGCATCTCCACATCATGCAGTGGAATGGGCAGGGGATGGATCAGATCTGCATCCCATGTTTTTGTGGAGGTGCAGGTAGCAGTGTAACTGTTGAGAAACACTTCATCCATACTTCATTGATGTTTGAAAGAGAAAAGAAAGGATTTGGATTTATAGAAATCATAGAAAGCCTACAGTGCAGAAAAAGGCCATTTGGCCCATCAAGTCTGCACCGACCACAATCCTACCTAGGCCCTACCCTCATATCCCAACACATTTACCTGCTAATTCCTCTAACCTGCACATCTCAGGACACTAAGGAGCAATTTTAGCATGGCCAATCAACCTAACCCACACATCTTTGGACTATAGGAGGAAACCCACACAGACATGAGGAGAATGTGCAGACTCCACACAGACAGTGACCCCAGCCGGGAATTGAACCCAGGTCCCTGGAGCTGTGGGACAGCAGTACTAATCATTGTGCTACCATGCCGTGCACATATTGGATGATTCATAACCTCAAGTATTTCACAGCCAATGAAGAACAGTAATGTAGGAAACACAACAAACAATTTGTAGACAGAGAGCTCTCACAAACAGCGATTAGTGCTAATAAATATTGGTCAGGACACCAGGGGAACTTCCTTGCTGCTCCTTAAATAGTACCACAGAACATTTTACAGCCACCTGAGATGGGACTGACACCTCTGCCTGTGCAGCACTCCATCAGTGCAATCCTGGAATGTCAGCCTGAATTACGAATTATGTATGTGCTCAAGTAGAGTAGGATTTTCATGCATGTTTTAATTTAATATTTTAATTTATTGACAGGCATTTATCAGAGTGCGAGATCTCCGCTATCTGGAGCTTATTAGCAACATTGAGGTAAGGATGCTACTTTGCAAATTATTTAACTATCTTATTGAGATGTTAAATTGTTTGTAGTTAGCAATTATAAAACAGTTGCCCACTCATGACGTTACTTTGAGACAGCAACTTCAATGTGAACTGCTTCTCACCAGATCTAAAACTGTGCTGCATATCCAAAGTCATGGTCCTCCAGATTTGGGAGGAGAATGGTATTATACTTCTTGTGGAGTATAATCTCTGTAAATAATCTATGTAAATAATTGCTACTAGAGACTGCATGGAATGTAAATGCAGTCTGGGTGTTGTGTCAGCTCTAAAAATGTCAGCAAGGTCCTGTGACAGCCTGACGTTTATTATAGTTGTTTGCAATGCATTTTCAATATTTTACAGTACAGGTACTGCACCCCGATACTTCAGATATAAACTGACTGAGTATTCATAAATTGCATTGCAATTTGTCCTTGCCATTTTTCAGATTTCAGATTATGTTGTTAAAGGGAAATTGTTAAATTCATAGGGCAGCAGATTAAGGCACAGGGCATAGGTTAAGATTCAGATGGAATAATTGTGGATTTGATAATCAAAGGGACGTACAGCTTCACCATTGTCAACATGAAAGCTATATGGTATATTGCCTCCCTGGTGCCAAGGTAAGTTATATCATGAAGTGGGTACAGCAGGAAAGAGAAGAACCACTTTGCAACAGTAGGAGAAGAACCAGAAGTGATAGTACATAGGAAGAAAGAATATCAAAATCCTGCCATCAGAGTTTAAGGAGCTAGGCCACAAGTTAAAAAGTGGAACCTCACAGGTTACTTCTAGTGCCATGTGTTAGTGAGCACAGAAATAGAAAGGTATGGTAGGATAAAGCATGGCTAGAGGTATCCTCTAGAAGGCAGGGTTTGAGATTCATAAAAACATAAGAAATAGGAGCAGGAGTAAATGCTTTATCCCTTGATCCCACTCCATCAGTCAATGAGGTCATGACCGATCTTCTTCTTTTCCTGCACTATCCCGCTATCATTTGACTTTTTAATATGTGGAAAACTATTGACCTTAGTCTTGAACATAGTCAATATTTGAGCCTCCACAACCCTCTGGGATAGCGAATACGAAAGATTTACCACATTCTGAATGGAGAAATTTTTTTTCACCTCAGATGGCCTCCCTCATTCTAAACTCCCCCAGCCATGAGAAACATCCTTTCTGTATCTATGCTGTCAAATTTTGTTTGAATGAGATCATCCTTCATTCTTCTAACCTCCAGAGAATAAAGGCCCAGTTTGTAATCCTCTGTAATAAAGATTAACATACCCCATTTGTCTTCTTAATTGATTAGGTGGATTGCCATGCTAAAATCTTTCCTCATGGATTCCTCCATCCATTCCAAGAGGTCATTTAGTGAACCTTTGTTGTACTCCCTCTATGGCAATTTTATTTTTCCTTAGGTAAGAAGGTAAAAACTGCACACAGCACTCCCCAGATGCAGCCTTACCAAAGCTCTGTATATTGCAATAAGATATCTTTATTCCAATATGCAAATCCTCTGTAATAAAAACTAACATACCCCATTTGTCATCTTAATTGTTAGATGGATTGCCCATGCTAAATTCTCCCTCAGTACACCCGAATAGGTAGAGTGTGGTAACTTAGGGATTTTTACAGTAACTTCATTGTAGTGTTAATGTAAGCCTATTTGTAACACCATTAAAATAATTTTTAACTTTAATTGCTTGTTGAGGTGCATGTTAGCTTTCCATGCTTGTGAACAAGAATATCATTTGAAGTTTAATACTTGACACCTCCAGCCTTTTAAAAATACTGTGTGCAATTTAACAAAAAAAATGTCAAGTGCCGAATGTGCAAGAAATTGGGAAAGAATCGCACTGGCTTTTTGGTGAGCTGTGAGTTGAAATCTTATGGCATTAGGTGCAAAACAAGTGTCAGGATACAATTCTTGTCAGCAGTGGAGGCGGAGGGCAGAGCCTGAGCTCGCAGGAAAGCCGGCTGCTAAACTCTTGTACAAGTGGCCTGATCTCTGACCACCCCTCCCCCAGCCCCCAACCCACCCACCCATCCAAAAGACATTGGGACCCCCCCCATCACCAGCATCACCAATTGCCCCCTGTGCCAGTTTTTCTCCCTCACTGTTGGATGGCAAGGTAGCACAGTGGTTAGCACTGTTGCTTCACAGCTCCAGGGACCTGGGTTCAATTCCTGGTTTGGGTCACTGTCTGCGTGGAATTTGCACATTCTCCTTGCGTCTGTGTGGGTTTCCTCTGGGTGCTCCACTTTCCTCCCGCAGTCCAAAGATGTGCGGGTTAGGTTGATTGGCTGTGCTAAAATTGCTCCTTATTGTCCTGAGATGCAAAGGTTAGAGGGATTAGCAGGTAAAATATGTAGAGATTTGGAGGGAGGACCTGGGTGGGATTGTGGTCGATGCAGACTCAATGAGCCAAAGGGCCTCTCTTTCTGCACTGTAGTATTCTATGATTGTATATGATTCTATAACTCTCTCTTCACACCACAGACATCAGGACCTTTTCTTCTACATTGATTGCCCCTCACCCCCTGTGCCATTCTATCACCGTCCCATGCCAATCACTTCTGTCTGCAGCATTCCCTTCCTTCCTTGATCAACCCCACCTGCAGAAATCGATCCTTCTCTTGCTGATCATCATCCCTGCAGAGTTCCCTTTCCCTCCCCGATCAGCCCCGTCTGCAGAGTTCACTCCCGATCAGTCCCCAGCACCAATTGCCCCTTGTGGCAGTCTCTCTCCTGCCTCCCCTCCCTCACCCCACCGACATTGGGAATCTTCCATCTCAGTATGTAGATAGGCCAACTAGAGGTGAGGCTACATTGGATTTGGTGCTGGGCAATGAGCCAGACCAGGTGTTAGACTTGGAAGTTGGTGAACATTTTGGTGATAGTGACCACAATTCGGTTACGTTCACCTTAGTGATGGATAGGGATAGGCATGAAGCTGGGGGCAGTAGTTATAGCTGGGGGAATGGTAATTATGAGGCCATAAGGAGGGAATTAGGGTGCATAGGTTGGACTAGAAAACTACAGGGACTGGGAACATCTGAAATGTGGAGCTTATTCAAGGAGCAGCTACTGCGAGTCCTTGATAAGTATGTCCCTGTCAGGCAAGGAGGAAATGGTCGAGTAAGGGAACCATGGTGTACTAAAAAAGTTAATTCGCTGGTTAAAAGGAAAAAGGAGGCTTATGTCAGGATGAGGCTTGAAGGCTCAGTTAGTGCACTGGATAGCTATAGATTAGCCAGGAGTGAGCTAAAGAGTGAGTTGAGGAGAGCTAAAAGGGGACACGAGAAGACTTTGGCTGATAGGATCAAGGAGAATCCTAAAGCTTTCTTTAGATATGTTAAGAATAGAAGATTGATTAGGGCAAGATTAGGGCCAGTCATAGACAGCAGTGGGAAGTTGTGCGTGGAGCCTGAAGAGATTGGAGCGGCACTGAATAAATATTTCTCTTCGGTATTCACGCAGGGTGATGTAAATGTAGTTATGGAGAACACTGAGGTACAGGGTTGCAAACTGGAAAGTATTGAAGTAGATAAGGAGGATGTGCTAGATATTCTTGAGGGTTTGAAGTTAGATACGTCCCCTGGGCCGGATGGGATTTACCCTAGGATTCTCTGGGAGGCGAGAGAGGCGATTGCAGAGCCTCTGGCTCTGATCTTCAGGTCGTCGTTGGTTACGGGTATAGTGCCGGAAGACTGGAGGATAGCTAATGTGGTCCCATTGTTCAAGAAGGGGAAGAGAGACTTTCCGGGGAATTATAGGTCGGTGAGTCTTACGTCTGTTGTGGGCAAAGTATTGGAAAGAATTATTAGGGATAGGATTTATAGTTATTTAGAGAGAAATGAATTGATTGGGGATAGTCAGCATGGTTTTGTGAAGGGTAGGTCGTGCCTTAATAACCTTATTGAGTTTTTTGAAAAAGTGACCAAAGAGGTGGATGGGGTAAGGCAGTTGATGTGGTATATATGGACTTTAGTAAGGCGTTCGATAAGGTGGCACATGGAAGGCTTCTGCAGAAAATGGAGATGTATGTGATTGAGGGTGATTTAGCTAATTGGATTAGGAATTGGCTGGCAGATAGAAGACGGAGGTTGGTGGTTGATGGGAGATATTCATCGTGGAGTTCGGTTACTAGTGGTGTACCTCAGGGATCTGTTTTGGGGCCCCTGCTGTTTGTAATTTTTATAAATGATCTGGATGTGGGTATTGAAGGATGGATTAGTAAATTTGCAGATGACACTAAAGTCGGTGGAGTGGTAGATAGTGAAGAGGGGTGTTATAGTTTACAGAGTGACTTGGACAAGTTGCAGAGCTGGGCCGAGAGGTGGCAAATGGAGTTAATGTGGAAAAGTGTGAGGTAATGCACTTTGGCAGGAACAATAAATGTGTAGAGTATAGGGATAATGGTAGGACTCTTAATAGTGTTGATGAACAGAGGGATCTTGGTGTATATGTGCATAGATCCCTGAAAGTTGGCAATCAAGTTGATAAGGTTGTTAAGAAGGCATACGGAGTCTTAGCTTTTATTGGTAGGGGGATTGAATTTCGGAGCCGCAACGTCATGTTGCAACTGTACAAAACTCTAGTGCGGCCGCACTTGGAGTATTGTGTGCAGTTCTGGTCCCCACATTATAAGAAAGATGTGGAGGCATTGGAGAGGGTACAGAGGAGGTTTACCAGGATGTTGCCTGGTATGGAGGGCAGTCTTATGAGGAGAGGCTGAGGGATTTGAGGTTGTTTTCGTTAGAAAGGAGGCGGCTAAGAGGGGACCTTATCGAAACATATAAGATGATTAGAGGTTTAGATAGGGTGGACAGTGATAGCCTTTTTCCTAGGATGGAAAAAGCTAGCACGAGGGGACACAGCTTTAAATTAAGGGGTGATAGTTATAGGACGGATATCAGAGGCAGGTTCTTTACCCAAAGGGTGGTTCGGGAGTGGAATGCCCTGCCTGCAGCGGTTGTAGATGCGCCAAGTTTGGTGGCGTTTAAGAGGTTAGTTGATAAGTATATGGAAGAAAGGAATGGTTTAGTTTGGAGCGGCATTGCTTTTTATATTGGTCGGCGCAACATCGAAGGCCGAAGGGCCTGTTCTGTGCTGTAATGTTCTATGTTCTATGTTGGTCTGTCCTGCATTATAAGAAAGATGTGGAGGCATTGGAGAGGGTACAGAGGAGGTTTACCAGGATGTTGCCTGGTATGGAAGGCAGGTCTTATGAAGAGAGGCTAGAGATTTGAGGTTGTTTTCGTTAGAAAGAAGGCGGCTAAGAGGAGACCTTATTGAAACATATAAGATGATTAGAGGTTTAGATAGGGTGGACAGTGATAGCCTTTTTCCTAGGATGGAGAAAGCTAGCACGAGGGGACATAGCTTTAAATTAAGGGGTGGTGGTTTTAGGACGGATGTCAGAGGTAGGTTCTTTACCCAGAGGGTGGTAAGGGTATGGAATGCCTTGCCTGCATCAGTTGTAAATGCGCCAAGTTTGGTGGCGTTTAAGAGGTTAGTAGATAAGTTTATGGATGAAAGGGGAATGGTTTAGGTTAGAGAGTTACTGCTTGTTCCTAATTGGTCGGCGCAACATCGAAGGCCGAAGGGCCTGTTCTGCGCTGTAATGTTCTATGTTCTATCTCCTTTGATTGCCCTTCATCCCCTGTGGCATTCTATCACCACCCCTTGCCGATCACTCCCGTCTGTAGAGTTCATGCTCATCCATGGAGTTCACTACTTCCCCAGTCACCCCTCTCATCTGTAGAGTTCATTCCCTCCTGGTCACCCCTGTCTGCAGAGTGCACTGCACCCTCCCCGCCGTTCATCCTTGTATGCAGAGTTTCCTCCCTTCTGACCGCCCCATTTGTAGAGTTCACTTCCTTCCCGATCACCCCTGGCTGCAGAGTTCCCTTCGTCCTGATTACCCCTGTCTGTAGAGTTCCCTCTGTCCTGATTATCCCTGTCTGCAGAGTTCCCTCCCTGCAATCACACCAGTCTGCTGAGTACCCCCTACCAATCACTACCCCTGTGGAGCTTCCCTTACCTCCCTTCCACTGTCATAGCCCCATCTTTTTCAGGCCCTACCCTCTTGGCACTGCCCTTGGCACAGTAATAGCAATGATGTAGAGATGCTGGCGTTGGACTGTGGTAAGCACAGTACGGGGCTCACAACACCAGATTAGAGTCCAACAGTTTATTTGATAGTAATCTTCATCAGGTGTGTGGAAGGTTCTTTCACACACCTGATGAAGGAACAGTGTTTCCAAAAGCTTGTGAGATTGCTATCAAATAAACTGGTTGGACTCTAACCTGATGTTGTGAAACTTCTTACAGTAATAGCAAAACAGGGCCAGTACAATTGGGGAAATCAAGAAATTGAATGCATTTCTGATTTTTCATCTGTCACCTAATCATGGCACCTACCTCACCAAATTACTGACAGGGTAAGGTCATAAGATCATGCCCAATGTTTGTCTGTTTTTCCTATCAAATGGATAACCTCCAATTTGCCATATTGTATTCCATCTCCCAAATTTTTGCTCATGCTAAGCTTCTCCAAATCTCCTTGAAGCATTTTTGCAACAATTCAAACTTCCATCTAGTTTTTGTGTCATCTACATTCTTGGAAATATAACCTTTAATCCCCACATCCAAATCATTAATTTAGATTGTGAATAGATGGGGCCCTAGCAATGGTTCTTATAGAACAAAAACAAAGAACAAAGAAGCACCGGAAACAAGCTCTTTGGCCCAATGAGCCCGTGCTGCCACCCCGATGTTCCCACCTTTACTCGTGATCCCTGTCTATGTTTATAGATCTATGGATTAAAAACCAAATTTGAGACAATTTAGGGAGAACTTGTTTTCCCAATTAGCCTAAGAGCACATCTTTGGCATGTGGGAGCACCCGGAGAAAACCCATGCAAGCATGGGGAGAATGCGCAATCTCCCACAGACAGGCCCAAATCCATGTATCTGCACAGCACAGCGATAGTCACTGAGCTGTCGTGTTGCCCATCAATTGGTCCAGGGCAAGCGTACGCTAACGACGTGAAGCACTAGGATACTCTCGAAAAAAGAATCCAAGAGTAGCTGTCTCACAACCCATCGCGTGTTTGCCCCTTGTTAGACAACAAGGTGGACCAAAGCACCTGTAGGATAAAAACAATCATCTATTTACACACTTACCAGGGACACCCAAGGCTCATGATCCTATTTTAAATCAGTTTTCTATACCCCTCCATTCCCATTCTGTTCATGTGCCCATCTAAGTATTTCTTAAATAACTCCAGAGTACCTGCCTCCACCACTTTACTTGGCAGCGCATTCCATACCCCCACCACCCTCTGTGTGAAAAAACTCCCTCTAGCATCCAAATTATACCTTACCCCCCTCACCCTAAGCCTGTGACCCCTTGTGCTATTCGAGTCCATCCTAGGAAAAAGCTTAACCCTGTTTACTCTATCTATACCCCTCATAATCTTGTACATCTCTATTAGATCTCCCCTAAGTCTACGTCTTTCTAGGGAAAACAGTCCCAATTTGCCTAACGTCTCCTCGTAGCTCAGACCTTCCATACCAGGTAGCATCCTGGTAAACCTCCTCTGCACTCTCTCCAGAGTCTCCATGTCCTTCCAGTAGTAAGTATGGTCAGAACTGGACGCAGTATTCCAAATGAGGTCTAATCAGCATTTTATACAACTGCAACATTAAAGGCCAGCTCTTGTACTCTATACCCCTTCCTATAAAGGGTAGCATACCATATGCTTTCTCACAATCTTCTCCGCTTGCTCTGCCACCTTCAGAGACTGGTGCCACACTGGTCACATCTGCCAACCTAAAAGCACAAATAGCCAGGTGGAAAGTTGATATAAGGTTGATAACTGAGACCTATTCAAAACAATTCTTAATATTCATGTTTATGAAGTATTCAGGAAAGGTAGAACATAGAACATAGAACATAGAACAATACAGCACAGAACAGGCCCTTCGGCCTTCGATGTTGTGCCGACCAAAATAAAAAGCAATGCCCCTCCTAACTAAACCATTCCCTTCTCATCCATATACTTATCAACTAACCTCTTAAACGCCACCAAACTTGGCGCATCTACAACAGCTGCAGGCAGGGCATTCCACTCCCTAATCACTCTTTGAGTAAAGAACCTACCTCTGATATCCGTCCTATAACTCATACCCCTTAATTTAAAGTTGTGTCCCCTCGTGCTAGCTTTCTCCATCCTAGGAAAAAGGCTATCACTGTCCACCCTATCCAAACCTCTAATTATCTTATATGCTTCAATAAGATCCCCCCTTAGCCGCCTCCTTTCTAACGAAAACAACCTCAAATCCTTCAACCTCTCTTCATAGGACCTGCCCTCCATACCAGGCAACATCCTAGTAAACCTCCTCTGTACCCTCTCCAATGCCTCCACATCTTTCTTATAATGTGGCGACCAGAACTGCACACAATACTCCAAGTGCGGCCGCACTAGAGTTTTGTACAGCTGCAACATGATGCTGCGGCTCCTAAATTCAATCCCCCTACAATAAAAGCTAAGACTCCATATGCCTTCTTAACAACTTTATCCACTTGACTGCCTACTTTCAGGGATCTATTGACACATACACCAAGATCCTTCTGTTCCTCAACACTATTAAGAGCCCTACCATTAGCCCTATACTCTACACATTTATTGTTCCTGCCAAAGTGCATTACCTCACACTTTTCCACATTAAACTCCATTTGCCACCTCTCGGCCCAGCTCTGCAACTTGTCCAAGTCACTCTGTAAACTAAAACACCCCTCTTCACTATCTACCACCACACCAACTTTAGTATCATCTGCAAATTTACTGATCCATCCCTCAATACCCTCATCCAGATCATTTATAAAAATTACAAACAGCAGGGGCCCCAAAACAGACCCCTGAGGCACACCACTCGTCACCGAACTCCACGATGAAAATCTCCCATCAACCACCACCCTCTGTCTTCTATCTGCCAGCCAATTTCTAATCCAATTAGCTAAATCACCCTCTATTCCACACATCTGCATTTTCTGTAGAAGTCTTCCATGGGCCACCTTATCAAACGCCTTACTAAAGTCCATATATACTACATCAACCGCCTTACCCCCATCCACCTCTTTGGTCACTTTCTCAAAAAACTCAATGAGGTTAGTAAGGCATGACCTACCCTTCACGAAACCATGCTGACTATCCCCAATCAATTCATTTCTCTCTAAATAACTATAAATCCTATCCCTAATAATGGTGAAGAATAAAGTGCAATTTAGAATTAAAACACGTAACTGGAAGAGGGTTAAATTCAGTGAATTGGAGAGAAATTTTGCCCAGGCAGTTTGGAGTTGGGCAGAAATGAAATGGAGCAACAGACAGTCTTTAAATAGAAGATGGTTTGGGTACAGTCCATACATATTATCTAAGGGGAAAGGGAGGACAATAAAGCAGGACAATTGAGTTAGAGAATAGGATGAAACAGAAAAGGGGAAATGACAAATGCCAACTTGATGATGCAAGGATGTGTGTGTGTGTGTGTCCGTCCGTCTGTCCGTCTTGGGTCATTGTCTACGCGGAGTTCACATGTTCTCCTCATTCCTGTGTGGGTTTCCTCCCATAATTCGAAAGACATGCTGGTTAGATGCGGAATGGGAAATTTTCACAGTAACTTCATTGTAGTGTTAATGTCAGCCTACTTGTAACTAATGAATAACCTTGAAAGGGAAATGTGAGGAGCAACGAGTCAGAATGAGAATAGATTAGCAGTTAATTAGCAGGAGGTTTTCTATAGGTGTATTCAGACTACAAGGACTGTCAGAGGAGCGATGGGCCTGATTAGAAACTGAAATAGAGCTCTCTGATGTGATGAACATGGACTTCCAATAGATGATGAGCAAAGTTAGAGTTCATGAAATACTAATTGAATACTTTGCATTACCAATGAAGAGAATTTTGTCAAAATTATGGGTAAATGAGGGGATTTTTAGGATAAAAACAGAAAACATTTGAAAAACTCAGATCGAGCAATGCTTTTGGAGAAAGAAATAATTAATGTTTTGAGTCTGTTTGACCTCTTGCCTTGTGTGATACTGAATGAGATATAATTAAAGACAATGTATTAGAAAAGCTGGTGGTAAAGAGTAGATAAATAACCTGGATTTAAAAAGGTGGAGCAAAATTGAAACCAGCGGCATAAGTGGGCAGTAGCAATGTGGTATGTTTGGGTTAATTAAAGGAAATCAGAATCGATTTGTTAAGAACAAATCATGTTTAACTTGCTGGAGTTTTTGATGAAGTAACCAAAGATTGATGAGGCAAATACCATTGATGTGATGAACATGGACTTCCAATAGATTATGAGCAAAGTTGGAGTTCATGGAATGAAGGGGACAGATGCAACTTAAGTATAAAATTGGCTGAGTTACAAGAAACAGTTGTGTTTAATGGATGTTTTTCAGAATTGAGGAAGATTTGAAATGGAGTTCTCAAAGGGTCAGTGTTGGGTATTCTTGCTCTTCCTGATGTGTATTAATGATCTAGACCTTGTGTACTTGAGACAATTTCAGAATTCGTGAATATTACAAAATTTGGGAGTAGTGTGAATCGTTTGAACAGTGTAGAACTTCAAAAGACAAACTGGTGAATAGGTAAACAAATTAAAGATGAAACTTAATGCGGAGAAGTATGTGATTTATTTTGGTAAGATAAATGCAAAGATAATGAAAAGTAAAATTCTAAAGGGGTTTGGGAGCAGGAGAACAAGGGTACATAAATCACTGAAGGTGGTAGAACAGGTCGAGCTTGTCATTAATAAAGTAAACAACATCCTGGGCTTTAACGTTAGAGTCACAGAGAGGCCAGGAACACCTGCAAGCAGAAGAAAGTCAGGAGGCTGGCAAGTGGGGCAGATGTGGAGATGCCGGCATTGTACTGGGGTATAAGTGGGATAGAGTCAGGGAGACCATTGAGCGGAAGGGGTTGGGGGGACTGGTAAGAGGGAAGGAGTTAGGAGAACTGAGAAAGGTTGAAAGGACCAGTGAGTTGGAGGAGTTGGGAAGACAGTGAGCGGGAAGAATTGGAAGAACCAGTGAATGGGAGAGATTGTGAAGACTGATGAGGAGAAGGGTTGGGAGGACTGGGGAGGAGAAGGGTTGGGAGAACTGGTGAGTGGGAAGAGTTGAGAAGAAAGTGAGTGAGAAGAATTGGGAGAACGAGTGAATGGGAGGGATTGGGGAGGAGAGGGGTTCGGGAGGATCAGTAAGTGGGGGGGGGGTCAGGTGGACTGGTGAGTGGGAGAGGGTCAGGTGGACCAGTGAATGGGAGGGGGTCGGAAGAGCCCGTGAGCGGGAGAGGATCAGAAGGACCCATGAGCAGGAGAGGGTCAGAGGACCGGTGAATGGGAGAGGTTTGGGAGGACCGGTGAGTGGGAAGGAGTTGGGAGGACTAATGAGTGGGAAGGGGTCGGTAAGATCAGTGAGTGGGAGGGAATCGGGAGGACTGATGAGTGAAGGGGGTCAGGAGGACCGGTGAGTGGGAGGGGCTCAGGAGACCGGTGAATGGGAGGATATCCAGAGGATGGGCGAGTGAGAGGGGTTTAGGAGGAGGGGTGAGTGGGAGGAGTTTGGGAGGACCAGTTAGTGGGAGGGGGTCAAGAGGACCAGTGATTCAGAGAGGATCAAGAGGACCAATGAGTGGGAGAGGGTTGTGAGGACCGGTGATTCAGAGGGTGTCAAGTGGACCGGTGAGTAGGAGGGGGTTAGGAGCTGGTGAGAGCTGGGAAGAATCAAAATTGTATCCATCTCTACTACTACCTCTGGCAGCTTGTGTGAAAAAGTTCACACAAGCCTCAGTGTGAAAAAAATTGCCCCTCTGGACACTTATATCTCTCCCCTCTCACCTTAAACCTATGCCCTCTAGTTTTAGATCCCCTACCTTTGGGAAAAGATATTGACTATATAGCTGATGTGCTCCTCATTTTTTAATAGACCTCTATTAGATAATTCCTCAGTCTTCTACGCTCCAGAGAAAAAAGTCCCAGTTTATCTAGCCTTTCCTTATAACTCAAACCATCAAGCCCCGATAGCATCCTAGTAAATCTTTTCTGCACTCTTTCTAGTTTAATAATATTCTTTCCATAATAGGATGAAGAGGGTTGGGATGATATTGGAGCAGCAAAGCAATGGGAAGTGTTGAAATATTATATCAAGCTTGCACAGTTACAGTATGGATATTGGTGCACGGAGAGAATTCATGCTAAAATGAAAATGGAGACAGTGCTTTTCAGGCAACTTCTCCAATTGATACACATAGTGTTGAAATAAAAACATGCTTTAAAGAGAGGATATCTCTACTGGGATGAATTTTCTCTCAATCTTTTGAATTTTTGATTTATCATAGGCTGTTTAGAAATTCTTGAGCAAATTCAGGCACCATCCCTGTATATTTTGAGCCCTGAGTCAAACAGCATTTTTCATCAATGTGGGAGAATGTGATATAATCATTTACTTTAATCTCCATTGCACTAAAACATTAATTCTTTGGAAATATTTGGAGCAGACTTGTTGACTCACCACTCAATTACTTGAGAGCCACTACAGAGTAATTGGCTTACTGCCATGCTGTCTGTAGTGTGGGAAAGCGCAGCACTAGGCTACAGTGCCACTTCATTTCTCTCTTGCACTGACTCAAGCCAGAATTCTCCAACTTCATCCACTGCTGCAAATGGAGATTTGGATGAACACTGGCAATGATGGCAGGGCGTATGGCATTGGAAAATTCTAGCCTCTGTCTTTCCCTTCAGTCTCTTGTTGTGCACTTCTGCATATATTTCTCTATGTCACTCTGTCTATTTCTCACTTTGGCTTTCTCACTGCTTTTCTCTTTTTATCTTTTTCTCACTCAATGTCTGCCTCTCGCTCTCACTTTCTTTCCCCTGTCCTCCCACTCCTGTCCTTGCCTTCGAAGAGACACAAACATTCCCAGCGTACAGTTTGGTTTTTTAAAACCCTAAGGAAAGGACAGCAAAATGTAAGCATGTTATGCTTATAACATTGGAACAAGTCGTTAGTGTACGCTTGACCTGGACCATTTGATGGGCAACATGACAGCTCAGTGACTATTGCTGTGCTGTGCAGATACATGGATTTGGGCCTGTGTCTATGGGAGTTTGCGCATTCTCGCCGTGCTTGCGTGGGTTTTCTCCGGGCGCTCCAGTTTCCTCCCACATCCCGAAGATGTGCTTTTAGGCTAATTGGCAAAACAAATTCTCCCTAAATTGTCTCAAATTTGGTTTTTAATCCATAGATCTATAAACATGGACAGGGATTGCGGGTAGAGGTGGGAACATAGGGGTGGCGGCGCGGGCTTGGGGGGCCGAAGGACCTGTTTCCCGTGCTGTTTTGTTCTTTTTTCCAAGTGAAAATCAAAAAGAAACTAGATCAGGGTGACGTGGTGACACATTGGTTAGCACTGTTGCCTCTCAGTGCAAAGAACACAGGTTCATTCCGGCCTTGTGTGGAGTTTCTATCTCCTCCATGTGTCTGTGTGGGTTTCCTTTGGGTGCTCCAGTTTCCTTCCACAGTCCAATTTGCAGGTCAAGTGGATTCACCATGTTAAACTGCCGCTAAGTGTGTAAAGATGTATAGGTTAGGTGGATTAGCAAGGTGAATGTTAGGGGTTACAGGAATAGGGCAGGGAGGATAACCAGGGAAAGAGTAGCGTCTGTTAGGGACCAAGGGGACAATTTGTGGGTGGAATTAGAGAACCTTGGTTGAATGTCAAATGAATACTTCACATCTGTCTTCACCCAAGAAAATGAGGATGAAGGTATAGAATTCAGAGAGAGAGAGAGATTGCGAGGTTCTTAAGCAAATTGCCATAGGGAAGGAGGAGGTGTTGGCAGCCTTAAAAATGTTAAATCTTCAGGTCCAGATGTACTGTGCCTATGCTGCACAATACAGGGAGGAAATTGCAAAAGCTCTGATCTAAATTTTCAATTCCTTTCTGATTACAGGGGAAGTACAAGAGGAATAATATGGTTCCACTATTTAAGAAGTGTTGTAGAGAGAAACGAGGGAACTAGAGACCAATGAGTCTCACATCTGTGGTTGGGAAACTATTGAAGAAACGTATGAAGGAGAGCATCTATCTCTACTTGGAGAGGCAAAGCTTGATCAGGGATAGTCAGCGTGGTTTTGTCAGAGGAAGGTCATACCTAACAAATTTGATTGACTTTTTTTTTAGGAGGTGACCAGGTGTGTAGATGAGGGTAGTGCAATCAGTGTAATTTATATAGAACATAGAACATTACAGCGCAGAACAGGCCCTTCGGCTTTCGATGTTGCGCCGACCAATTAAGAAAAAGCAATGACTCTCTAACCTAAACCATTGCCTCTTCATCCATAAACGTATCCAGTAACCTCTTAAACGCCGCCAAACTTGGCGCATCTACAACTGCAGCAGGCAGGGCATTCCATACCTTTACCACCCTCTGGGTAAAGAACCTACCTCTGACATCTGTCCTATAACTACCACCCCTTAATTTAAAGCTATGTCCCCTCGTGCAAGCTTTCTCCATCCCAGGAAAAAGGCTATCACTGTCCACCCTATTTAAACCTCTAATCATCTTATATGTTTCAATAAGGTCTCCTTCTTAGCCGCCTTCTTTCTAACGAAAACAACCTCAAATCCCTCAGCCTCTCCTCATAAGACCTGCCCTCCATACCAGGCAACATCCTGGTAAACCTCCTCTGTACCCTCTCCAATGCCTCCGCATCTTTCTTATAATGTGGGGACCAGAACTGCACACAATACTCCAAGTGCGGCTGCACTAGAGTTTTGTACAGTTGCAACATGACGTTGCGGCTCCGAAATTCAATCCCCCTACCAATAAAAGCCAAGACTCTGTATGCCTTCTTAACAACCTTATCGACTTGATTGCCAACTTTCAGGGATCTATGCACATATACACCAGGATCCCTCTGTTCATCAACACTATTAAGAGTCCTACCATTAGCCCTATACTCTACACATTTGTTATTCCTGCCAAAGTGAATTACCTCACACTTTTCCGCATTAATCTCCATTTGCCACCTCTCGGCCCAGCTCTGCAACTTGTCCAAGTCTTTCTGCAAACTATAACACCCCTCTTCACTATCTACCACTCCTCCGACTTTGGTGTCATCCGCAAGTTTACTAATCCATCCTTCAATACCCTCATCCAGATCATTTATAAAAATTACAAACAGCAGGGGCCCCAAAACAGATCCCTGAGGTACACCACTTGTAACCGAACTCCATGATGAATAATTTCCATCAACCACCACCCTCTGTCTTCTATCAGCTAGCCAATTCCTAATCCAATTAGCTAAATCACCCTCAATCACATACATCTGCATTTTCTGCAGAAGCCTTCCATGGGGCACCTTATCGAACGCCTTACTAAAGTCCATATATACCACATCAACTGCCTTACCCCCATCCACCTCTTTGGTCACTTTTTCAAAAAACTCAATAAGGTTAGTAAGGCACGACCTACCCTTCACAAAACCATGCTGACTATCCCCAATCAATTCATTTCTCTCTAAATAACTATAAATCCTATCCCTAATAATTCTCTCCAATACTTTGCCCACAACAGAAGTAAGACTCACTGGCCTATAATTCCCTGGAAAGTCTCTATTCTCCTTCTTGAACAATGGGACCACATTCGCTATCCTCCAGTCTTCCGGCACTGTACCCGTAACCAACGACGACCTGAAGATCAGAGCCAGAGGCTCTGCAATCTCCTCTCTCGCCTCCCAGAGAATTCTAGGGTAAATCCCGTCCGGCCCAGGGGACTTATCTAACTTCAAACCCTCAAGAATATCTAGCACATCCTCCTTATCTCCTTCAATACTTTCCAGTTTGCAACCCTGTATCCCAGTGTTCTCCACAACTACATTTACATCTCCCTGCGTGAATACCGAAGAGAAATATTTGTTCAGTGCCTCTCCAATCTCTTCAGGCTCCACGCACAACTTCCCACTGCTATCTCTGACTGGCCCTAATCAATCTTCTATTCTTAACATATCTAAAGAAAGCTTTAGGATTCTCCTTAATCCTATCAGCCAAAGTCTTCTCGTGTCCTCTTTTAGCTCTTCTCAACTCACTCTTTCGCTCCCTCCTGGCTAATGTATAGCTTTCCAGTGCACTAACTGAGCCTTCAAGCCTCATCCTGACATAAGCCTCCTTTTTCCTTTTAACCAGCGAATTAACTTTTTTAGTACACCATGGTTCCCTTAAACATAGAACATAGAACATTACAGCACAGAACAGGCCCTTCGGCCTTCGATGTTGCGCCGACCAATATAAAAAGCAATGCCCCTCCAAACTAAACCATTCCCTTCTCTTCCATATACTTATCAACTAACCTCTTAAACGCCACCAAACTTGGCGCCTCTACAACCGCTGCAGGCAGGGCATTCCACTCCCGAACCACCCTTTGGGTAAAGAACCTGCCTCTGATATCCGTCCTATAACTATCACCCCTTAATTTAAAGCTGTGTCCCCTCGCTTTAAATCACTCAACCATTTCCTCCTTGCCTGACAGGGACATACTTATCAAGGACTCGCAGTAGCTGTTGCTTGAATAAGCTCCACATTTCAGATGTTCCCAGTCCCTGTAGTTTCCTAGTCCAACCTATGCACCCTAATTCTCTCCTAATAGCCTCATAATTACCATCTCCCTAGCTATAACTGCTGCCCCCAGGTTCATGCTTATCCCTATCCATCACTAAGGTGAACGTAACCGAATTGTGGTCACTATCACCAAAACGTTCACCAACTTCCAAGTCTAGCACCTGGTCTGGCTCATTGCCCAGCACCAAATCCAATGCAGCCTCACCTCTAATTGGCCTAGATACTGAGTCAAAAAACCTTCCTGCACACTTTGTATAAAAACTGACCCCTCTAACGAGCTAGAGCTATAGCTATTCCAATCAATATATGGATTTCAGCAAAGCCCCACATGGGAGACTTACAAGGGAAGTAAGTTCACATGGAATGTAGGTCATTTAATAGATTAAAAATTAGCTCAGCTGTAGAAAACAGAAGGTGATGACAGAAGACTGCTTTAGTGACTAGAAGTCAGTGTCTAATGGCATATCAGTGGGATCTGTGTTGGTTCCCCTATTATTCATCATTTATATAAATGACATAGATGACTGTGTGCGGGATAGGATTAATAAGTTTGCGGACAAGCATTGACCAGGTGGTTAACAGTGAACTGAGTGTCTTAGGCTACAAGAAGATACAGACAGAATGGTCAGGTGAGCGGATAAGTGGCACATGGAATTTAACCCTGAAAAGTGTGAGGTGATATTCTTTGGAAGCAGTAATTTGACAAGGAAATACTCAAAGAACAAAGAACAAAACAGCACAGGAAACAGGTCCTTCGGCCCACCACCCCGATGTTCCCACCTCTACCCGTGATCCTTGTCTAAGTTTATAGATCTATGAATTAAAAACCAAATTTGAGACAATTTAGGGAGAATTTGTTTTGCCAATTATTCTAAGAGCACATCTTTGAGATGTGAGAGGAAACCCACGCAAACCCACGCAGAATGCACAAACTCCCACAGACACAGGCCCAAATCCATGTATCTGCACAGCACAGTGATAGTCACTGAGCTGTCGTGTTGCCCATCAAATGGTCCAGATCAAGCGTACACTAACGACGTGAAGCACTAGGATACTCCCGAAAAAATCCAAGAGCAGCCCTCTCACCACCCATCGTGTGTATGCCCCTTGTTAGACAACAAGGTGGACCAAAGTACTCAATGAATGATAGGACACTAGGAAGTTCTGAGGAACAAAGGGACCTTGGCATGTTTGTCACAGATCTCTGAAGGCAAAGGACATATTAGTAGAATGGTGAAAAAGGCATATGGAACACTTGCCTTTATTAATCGAGGTATAGATTACAAAAGCAGAAAAGTCACGTTGGTGTTGTCAAGGCTAGTTGGTGAGGCCAAAGCTAGAGTACTGCGTGCTGTTCATGTTGCCACATTATCAGAAGTATATGATTGCACTTGAGATGCAGAGAAGACTCACTAAGATGCTGGGATGGAGCATTTATCATGAAGAGAGGTTGGGTAGGCTTGGATTGTTTTCGCAGGAGCAGAGAAGACTGAGGGGTGACCTGACTAAGGCATACAGGATTATGAGGGACATGGACAGAGTGGATAAGGAGCAGCAGTTCCCCTTAGTTGAAGGGTTACTCATGAGGGGACATAGGTTCAAGATGATAGGACAGGAGATTTAGAGAATGTGAGGGAAAACTTTTTTTTTTACCAGAGTGTGGTGACGGTCTGGAATGCGCTACCTGGGAGGATGGTTGCCTCACATCCTTTAAGAGGTAGCTGGATAACTTTGCCCTGAATGTTAGGATGTGCCATGGACCAAGTGCTGGCAGAAGGAATTAGATGGGGGTTTGGATGTTCCTAATGTATATTATTGGTATAATGTCGTTATATCAAAAGATACATTTGGTATAGAGTTGAAGGGCCAAAAGGCCTCTCCTGCACTGTATGATTCTAAAGGAGGGTCTGGGTAAGTTCTCTTTCAAAGGGTTGCTGCGGACCAGATGGGCCAAATGGCTTCCTTCTGTATTGTCATGATTCTGTGGTTCAGTGAACAATTTGTATGATGCGTGGGTGTCTCAAACATTTATGAAATATTGAAGCAATGTAAAAATGTGGATGACATGGCACTTGGATAGTAAAACTGTTTTAATTTTTTATAATAATTTTGTAGTTTTATGTTTCAGGTAAATATTTATATCCATAGTGTTTTCCAAGTCACATTCTTGTAATGAAGTATTCTCACATTTTCTTTAATGTGAACATTTATGAATTCCACAAATGACTTGGTCCCAGACTGGAAAGTTGTACTGATTAAGCTAAGTAAGTCTTACCTTAATTGTTATTCTTTTACATACACCCACTGAGGAATAAATTACTGGAATTTTGCCTCATTTTAATAATTATTCTTGGTACACCTATTGGAGAGTTTGAAAGAGTACAGATGATGATCTTCAAAAGTCATAGATTCCAGTTCCAGCGGGATGCATTCTTGCATTTCTGGATTATGCAATCCTCTATGTTGTTATTGGCCAATGAATATGATCTTTGGAAAACCTAAAGGCTTTGGGATTTGCTTACGTGCACAATTAATGCCACTAAACTCAAGAGTATATATAGACCAAAGTTGATATAGATTTCTACTGTTCCCTTTCAATACACAATTAAATCAGTGTGAAATTTATTGTATAATCTCTGTTTGTGTTTGCAGTTATTACAAGCAGGATTTCTTTCCTTTTACAGGAACGTAAAAAACATGGTGAGAATGACAATGAGTTGTTTCTGGCAGATGTGCACGCCTATCAGGCCAAGTTCCATGAAGCAGCTAAATTGTACAAGAAGACAGGAAATGATAGTCGAGCTTTAAATATGTACACTGACCTATGCATGTTTGATTATGCAAAGGTACTGTCCTACCAAAATTATGCAGTAATGTTTTTAAACTTCATTTTTAAGTTAGTTCAATGATGATATTAAATTTTAACTTGCACCAGCATGTATGTGAAAGATCTCAAGCAGCTTTTTTCCTAACTTACACTTTAAATTTGCCAGAATCTTCTTGGTTGACCTTTCCTATTTGTTCTTTGGGATCTATAGCACTGACATTTTTAAATAAGACAAATGAAAAAAATCAACCTACTTTTCAACCAAAGCCCTTTCAAGAAGAACCACCATAAAATACCCCAGAGGATTAATTTAATTTTAATTTTCTCTGCCTGTTCCATATCCTGGCAATATTGCACAGACTGCTTGGGTCATTGGGAACTGGAGTAGGACATGACATTCAGTAATAAAAATCACTATCTTTGGAGCACCAGAGTGCAGTCTTTTAAAGCAGCGTGAGGCTGGCCCACTCCCTGGATCTGATGAGATTCTGATTTTTTTTTGTTATAGAGTCCATACAGTGGAGGCTATTTAGTCCATTGAGTCTGCACTGACCCTCTGAAAGAGCACTCTATTTCGGCGCATTCTCCGTAACCCTATGTATTGATCAAGGCCAATCCACCTAATTGGCACATCTTTGGATACTAAGGAGCAACTTGCCATGACTAATCTACATAACTTGCACATCTTTGTGGGAGGAAGCCAGAGCACCTGGAGGAAACCCACCCAAACATGGGTAGAATGTGCAAGCCCCACTCACTCAGCCCAAGGCCAGAATTGAATCCCGGTCCATGGCATTATGAGGCAGCAGTGCTAACTATTAGTGCTGGGCTGAAGCCTGGTCACTCCTGACTGGAAAGGAAAGCAAACAAGAAAATTCTCACTTAGCTAATTTTGTATCCTTTACAGTCACTTAAAAACATCATTGTTAGATGACAGCAAACTAGGATTCAGTAGTTCAACACTTTTGGGACTGTGCTAAATTCAAACCCCATTATAGCAAGTTGTGAAATTTAATTCAGTAACATTGGATTTGCACCAAAAGAAATGACCATGAAAACTTCTGGACTTATGTAAAAAGCTAACTGGTTTACTGATATCCTTCAGGGGAGTCCAACAGGTTCATCTGGTATCACGAGCTTTTAGAGTGCTGCTCCTTCATCACTCACCTGATGAAGGAGCAGTGTTCTGAAAGCTTGTGAGACCAAATAAACCTGTTGGACTTTAACCTGGTGTTGTGAGACTTCATACTGTGCCTACCCCAGTTCAATACCAGCATTTCCACTTCAGGCAAAGAAATTGATAGTCCTAATGCTCTGGCCTACATTATCACTATCAATCCATGGTTGAATCATAATAATCTCAGGATAATTATATAGGCCATTAATATAATTGTGCCAATATCATCAATATCTCAACAAAATATTTAAAAAGGAAAGGGATTATCAGATTAAGAAATTTATTAAGGGAAGCCTCATTATTTTATACAAAAATCTTTTAATTTAGATGGGGTTAATGGTTGATTGTATATGTATCAGTATCTCTATTTGTTTGACTTTACTCTTTGAATTTTTACCAGAGGGAATGGTAATGATCTATTTTATCACAATTTTCTCAGGATTTCCTTGGCTCAGGTGATCCCAAGGACACTAAGATGTTGATTACTAAACAAGCAGACTGGGCCAGGAACATCAATGAACCAAAAGCAGCGGCAGAAATGTATCTCTCTGCAGGGGAACATCTAAAAGCAATTGAGATCATTGGGGACCATGGTTGGGTTGACATGTAAGTCTTTGACATGGAATGAAATTGTCATTTGTACACCTAGAAGTGAAAACGAAAGCTATTACTATCATCTGTCTGTCTT
Source organism: Sphyrna mokarran (assembly GCA_024679065.1). Lineage (NCBI taxonomy): Eukaryota > Metazoa > Chordata > Chondrichthyes > Carcharhiniformes > Carcharhinidae > Sphyrna > Sphyrna mokarran. The sequence continues at coordinate 76,144,436 of JAGIQG010000003.1, read as the reverse complement.
CCTGACCATAAAATGCAATTATATAAACTTGTTGATTTTGGGGCATGTTCACAAACACTCTGTTGTCATGATTTGTGGTAATGCTGTTGTTAATTTTATCGAAGTAGCTTCTTTTATCAGCATTTTTTATTCCCATTTTCCTGTGACCTCTGTCTTTTCTTTGCATTTCTGGCTATTTAGCAATACTTGTACAACAGAACACAGGAATTAGGAGAAGAAATATGCTATTTGGCCCCTCAGCTCCTGTTGATCAGAAAACTGTCTATCTGGTTTTCAATCACCCAGACCCTATTGTCCTCTGGAAGGAAAATTCCACAGGATAACAATTCCCAGAGAAAATAATTCTCCCTATCTCAGTCTTAAGTGGGAGCTCCTTAATTTTCAAATTGTAATCCATAGTTCTGGACTCCCCCACAAGGGGAAACGTTTTCGTAGTATTCACCCTGCCAAATCCCCGTAGAATCATCTTTGTTTCAATAAGATCACCTTTCATTCTTCTAAACGCCCAATGAGTACAAGCCTAACCTACTCAACCTTTCCTTCTAAGATTACACTTTCAACCCAGGAATCAGTTTTCTGAAATGCTTCCAATGCACTTATATCCTATCTATAACAAAACTATTCAAATGCAGTCTCATTAAGGTCCTTTACAGCTGAAACAACACTTCCCTATTTTTATATTTGAGTCCCCTTGCATCCAAGTCCAAGGATGTGCAGGTTAGATGGATTGGCCATGCTGAGTTGACCCTAGTGTCTGGGAATTCGCAGGGTAAATATGTGAGTTACTGGAATAGGGCCTAGGTGGGATGTGGTCGTTGCAGACTCGATGGGCTGAGTGGCCACCTTCTGCACTGTAGGGATTCTATGAGCATTTCATTTGCCTTCCTAATTATTTGTTGTCCCTATATTAACTTTTTATGGTTCATCATCTAGGTCCCTCACTACTATAGACTTCTTTCTTCAGTCACTATCCATTCAAATATACTGCTTTTATATTCTTCTTGTCAACATAGATTCTGCAACCATAATTTTTGGGTGCTTTCTCTAACTTTTAAGTGTCCAAAATTAATTTTCAGATGTCTGCTTCTCCCTCCCAGATCTCTGTTGTCAAGACTTCAAGTTTCTCCCTTTCATCAGTCCAGGTTTATAGACTTCATCCTGTCAAATCCTAACTTTCCCTTATGATATAGTTTATTCTGATAATAAAATGGCTGTTCACAAGATTGACAACCTTGGACTTCATGCCCTATCACATTACAATCTGTAACTTAGGTCCCTTCCCAAGCTGATGAGCATCCAGAAATTCCTGATCCAACACCATGTTGAAAGACCATCAGATGTTTAATGAGAAACCACAGTGAGTTCTCAGGGCAACTTGGCATGGCAATAAATGCCATTTTACCAGTAGAAAACAGAGAATCCCTACAGTGTAGTAGGATGCCATTCGGCATTGAGTGTGCACCGACCTACCAAAAGAGCACTCTACCCAGGCCTACTCCTCCACCCTATCCCTGTAACTTTGCGCATTGGTTCTGGCCACTTATATAACCAGCACATCTTTGGACTTTGGGAGGAAAATGGAGAAAACCCATGCAGACCTGGGGAGAATGTGGAAACTCTGTACAATCAGCCCCCAAGGCTAGAATCGAACCCAGGTCCCTGGAACTGTAAGGCATCAGTGCCAACCACTGTGCCAATCCTTGGGTTATCTATTTCCTTCCTTAACTTCTTTAATTGCAAATATTTCAAAATACTTTACAGCCAATGAAATACTTTTGAAATATAGTTAGTTTGGAAACACAGCAACTAATTTGCATACTGTAAACTCCCACATAGCAATGTGACAATGACCAGATAACCTGCTTTGGTGATGTTAGTTGAGAATGAATTAGTGCCAGGTCACTGGAGATAACTCTTCTGCTTTTCCTCAGAATACTGCTATGCAATGTTTTATACTCATCTAATGAAATTTGACATCTCATCTGGAAGTTAGTACCTTGGATACAGCAGCATTCTTTCAGTAATACACTCGAATGCCAGCCTTGAATTTTATGCTCAATCTCAGCAACTTGAACCCATAATCTTCATGTTCTGAAATGAAACTGCTACCAACTGAACTGTAGCTGACACTGAAACCATTTAATAATGTTGGTCAAACATAATCTTTCATTTTTGAAATCAAACCATCTATTCTTTGTTATAGTTTTGGTTTCTAGAATATTTTTATCATATCTTTGAGCAAAAATTACTTTTGCAACCACTGAAATTAAGCTGATTTGCCAACCATTTTTTGGACTTGTTTTATCTGCTGTCACAGTGGAATGTAGAACCAGGGGCATAGTTTCAGAATAATGGGTCTACCATTCTGAATGAAGATGAGGAGGAATTTCTTCTGAGTCTTTGGAATTCTCTTCCCCAGAGCCCAGAGAACATGGAGGGTGGTGATTGAATACATTTGTCGTTGAATTAAGACCGGTTTTTGAGCTACAAAGGAATCAAAGGTTATAGGAATCAGACAGGAAATTGGAGTTGAAAGTGCAATCGGATTGACTGAATGACAGAACAGATATGAAGGGTTATATGTTTTCTTCTTGCTCCCATTTCTTTCGCTCCTTTTTTATGAATTAGATTAGCTGTTTGCCAATCCTCTAGCCTTATTTTGTTTTCTAATAAATACAATATGTAATGGTGCCTCTTCCTAACTTCTTAAAACATGAGTGCACTTAGTGTGTTTTGAGCAAGAGTATTATCCCCTCATAAATTATATTTTTACATCTTTCATTATTTTCAGTTTGTAGTGTCTGTTTGCATTTCAAATTGTATTGACATCTTTCTAAACTCTCTGTATAGTTGTTATCCATAATTCAGTATGTGCCTTTTTCTTTCATATCAGTTTCATCTTTTTTTAGTCTTTTTTAATCAAAAGATCTATCTCCTGAATTCTATTGATTTTATGGAATCCCGTTGTTTTCCTCCTCCCTCGGCAGTAATTTTCTTTGTTTACCTTGGCTCACTACATTCCTAATGTCAAATTTAGCTTTTTTACAGTATATTTGATTTTGCTCTTGTCTATGTCTTTTCCAGTTGTTCATCTTTGATCTATCCCTTGGTTGGTTTACCATTGCTTTGTGATGCTCCATTAAATAGCTGACGAGTTGCTCTAAATGGTGCTATGTTAATCCACTAAATGCTTTCACATAATTTATTTGTTGATGTGCCAATTGTATTAATTCCTGACTGCACAATTTATTATTCATTTGTTAGTTCTTGCTTGTTAACTAGTTTGTGACTGATGAGGGCACATGGCAGTTTTAATTTATTTATTTGGGATATTCACTCATTTCCTGCTTTATTCAAGTCCCTTCAGCTATGGTATGACCACCTCCCTAAATATACTGTCCGCAATGTTCTGAGACTCATGGATGCTTCACAGTGTCCCCAGCCACTGTTCCAGCTCTGAAATGCAAGCTTCTAGGAGCTGCAGTGATACACTTCCTACATACCTGCTGGCCTCAGGCATTGAAAATGTGCCCAGCCTCCCACATGAAGCAAGAGCAAACCATAGCTTCACGCTCTCCTGCATGACTAAACCCTTTAAGTTTAAAAACTTTATAAGATGTTTTAAAAAAAGAATTACAGCAAATATTCCCTACATTTGCCTAAACAATGAGTTTTAATTTAATATGCTTTGGAAATACCCACCAGGATTTATTCACCAATCAGATGCGTTCGATGGTCTCATGTCACTTTCTGACCTGTTCTGTCTGTACTCCTATTTTTGGTCAAAGGAGGAGGGAGTTTCAGGCTTAACCGTTCCTTGATATCAGTTCTTCCGCTTCCCACTTTTCAGTAGATGTGGCTACACCAACATCTCCCGGAATGCACTTCAGTAAAATCTCACTGCCACCTCTGCTGGATGCTTTTTCTCCTGTTTATCATGGGACGGGTTTTTCCAGAGTGCACCTCAATGAAGTCTCACTACCTCCCTCTGCCATCAACTATGTACAGTGTTAGTAGCACAACCCCCCAATCTTACCGATCTTCCCCTTCATAGGTCCCACCCCTAAAAGGTGCTGGCCCTGTCCTCTTGATACTGCTTGTTGCCTGATGGGCAGTGCCAAGATGCCCCTTGGGCTTGCTAGTTTACCACTTGACAGTGCCGGGAGCCAGGCTGGCAATGCCCACATGGCATCCGTCCCTTACCCCTGACCTTCTGAACATAAGAAATTGGAGCAAGAGTAGGCCTTTTAGCCCTTTGAGCCTGCCCTGCCATTCAGTGAGATCATGGATGATCTGAAGTGGATCAGTTCCACTTTCCCCATAACCCTTAATTCCATTGTCTATCTGGTGGGCCTCCATGGCCTCTGTTCACTCCACGGGGTTGGGCCCCTAGTTTCCCATTAGTGAGGAGCTGCTGCAAACCCTGCAGCAGTGAACCACTCTTGGCAGTGGTTCTCCACACCTCTGTTTTAAATCACACTCACCTAACTATTTACAGTAATAGGGACCCAGCACAGAACCCAATGCTTCATATTCTTTAAAAAGTACTCAGTTATGAGCATTTGACATCATAACATTCAGGCTATAGGCCAAGAGCCAGTAAATGAAATTTGATGGAAGGTCATGTGTTTCTCGCATGTGAGTGCAGACTTGATGGGTTCAGGGGCCTCTTGTATGCACCGTATGCTTCTATGCTCTATATCTGTGTGTAAATCTCTGATCAGTAGAGCAGCCTTCTGTTATCGCTGTCTTTAAAATGGATAAGTATGAGATTACCCATTTTGATTGGAAGAATGGAAGGGCAATTGATGATCTAAATGGAGATAGACTTCAGAGTGCTTCGGTTACAGAGGGGTTTGGGTGTCCATATGCATGAGTCGCAAAAAACCTGTATTCAGATATGGCAGGTGGTAAGGAAAGCAAATGGAATTTTGGCATTTATAGCTAAAGGAACTGAGTATAAATGTCAAAGTATTGCTGGAACTATACAAAGCATTGGTGAAATCACACCTGGAGTACTTGTGTAAATTCTTATACCCTTATTTGAGGAAGGATGTAATGGCATTAGAAGCAGTTCAGAGGAGGTTTACTAGATTGGTTCCAGAGATGAGGAGTTTATCTAATGAAGAGAGATTGAGCAGTTTAGGCCTTTACTCTCTTGCGTTTACAAGAATGAGAGGAAATCCAAAATGATTAAAGGTACTAATAAAGTACATACAGAGTGATGCTTCCTCTTGTGAGGTAATCTAGAACAAGCGATCAGAGTTTTAGGATAAACGGAAGTAGATTTATAACGTGAAGTTATGATGTTAAGTGCTCATGCTTGATTACTTTTTAAGGGATGTGAAGAACTAGGTTCTGTGCTGGGCCCCCTATTATTTATCATTTGTATAAACAATTTTAGTTTGTTATGGATAAAGAAGCAGAGAAGTTGCAAAAATGTTTTGGATTTGGGGAGAGCAGATTTCAGTAAAGTAAGTCACAATCTGGCTAAGATAGACTGGGAACAGCTATTAGTGGAGAAATCTAGAAAAGTGCATTGGGGGGCTTTCTAAACTTGATCAGCAAGTTTGCAGACGATACAAAGATGGCTGAAGGTGGTAGAGCAGGTGGAGAAGGTTGTGAAGAAAGCATATGGTATGCTATCCTTTATTTATTTATTTATTTTTTTTAAAGCAACACAGCACGGGAAACAGGCCCTTCGGCCCAACGAGCCCGCGCCACCGTAATACCAAATCATTATCCTATTTTAATAGTCCTATATAATAGTATATATATTAATCCTAATTTGGAAAATTTTCACCATAGGGACAATTTGTTACCCAATCAGCCTAAGAGCGAATTTTTGGGTTGTGGGAGGAAACCGGAGTGCCCGGAGAAAACCCACGCAACCACGGGGAGAACGCGCAAACTCCCGCAGACACCGGCCCAATTCCAAGTGTCTGCACAGCCACATCGATAGTCTCTGAG